>NW_021027461.1:1372971-1419064 GCF_004153795.1 Camellia sinensis
AGATCCCGCAGCATACTGCGGTTTGCAAAGAGCTAAGAAACAAGACATGCTAGATGAGCACAAGGACAGTTTGGCTAAGGCAAGACAAGCGAATGAAAAAGTATGCTGACAAGGAGCGAAGACCCTTGGAATTCAAGTGGGAGACAAGACTGCTAACTGAACGGCTTACTCCACAGATTTGGAAAAAGATAAGTAAGCAAGACAACGCACCGCGGCTTAGTTTCCACAAAATATGATGGACCCTTTGAAAGTTCTAAAACGTGTAGGAAATCTGTTGCTTCAACAGGCGATCTTACCTGACCGGTTGAAGATACACCCAACAATCCAATGTTAGGCTACCTAAAACCTTCATACGAGGATAGGCTAACCTTAACACGGAGTAAGTCAACGCGCCTCGGTGATTCAGGAAACAGTTGACAAGAGGGATGGAACAGATCTTTGATTCACAAGATAGAGGGCAAGCAAGAAAAATCGAAGAACTCATTAACTCTTGGCTTAAGTGTGGAAGGGTTCTCACCTAAGCGGATATGCAAGTTTCGGAAAAAGGACTGTGACTCTATGCAGTATTTGAGAAGCAAATACGGACTACTTAGAGGCTTTACCGACGAGGACGTCGGCTTCCTCTCGGTGGGGTGGTTTGTTAGCACCTTCTACTTGAAAGGCTGCATGGTTGCCTGCATTGGCAGCACCTTTGCCATCGACAACCAAGACCCTAGGCATGATGTGGCATGCCAAAGACAACAAGGTGAAGTGTTGTCTCTTCCATATGCTGAGGCAGCAGCACACCTTGGCCAAATGTAATGTGCAGTCGTGCAACCAACTGCAAGGGCCATTAACATGACCCGAATGGGGCGGCAAGCATTTTGGGGGGTTCGAACGCAATCAGTATGGCAAAATTTGGTTAGGGGCAACGACAAACCAATGTCGTGGCTGACTTGATTGAGGCAAAAACATGGCAGTTTCTAAGCCAGTTATTGCATGTTAGTTGGAAGCAATTATCCATGATGGGCAAAGACAACGGCAAAGTCGGACAATCTGGAATCAAGGCTTGAAACATGCAGCATGTAAGAGCAAGTTAATGCTCATGAAATCTGTCCTAGGTCCCAGTCAGTTGGCGGGTGTCAAACCTGCCATGCCACACTTGCATCGCTCTCCTTGTAATGCTGCGTTGTAAGTTGAAACTGATTGTAAGCCTATTTAGCATAGCATGGAACTTGAAAATTAACTAGTGTTGAATAAGAGTTTCCATAGGCATCTTTGTATTGTTGTTTACGAATTAATAAAGGTTGGAGTTTTCCTGAATCACTGTGTTGCCTATTCTTATTAGTTAGCAACGCTACGTTTTGATGTGTGTGTCATTCATATTTTGGCTGAGACTAAGTGTCCACTTAGTGCCATTACAGGCTAGAATTTTGAAACAAAAATTGACCCTGTAACAATTGGTATCAGAGCACAGGTTTTGCTCTAATGGTGTTCTGGCATGGATGCCTTAAAAGACAGGGGTAAGCTCGTTGGAAAATTTGTTTTGGTGACCCCAAATTTGGTTTCCAAACACTTTGGGAATAAAATGATCAAACCCAAAGACTTACCTCAAACTCCAAAGGTGTGAGAACCAAACCATCTTAGTGTCATTTCTTATGACAAGATAGAACTACTCTTTAGCCAAGCTAAACTTTGTCTATCAAGAAAACCAAACAGTTCCAAACTTACACAACAATTTAAAAAAACTTGCTATAACAATTTACCCGCATATAAAATGCTTGTACAAGAACAGCAAAATAAAGACTTGTTATCACAAATTGATAACAAACCACTTACATCTTCAAGCAAAAAAACATGGCTTCAAACATTCTTAAATTAAAATAGTCAAACCATAAGGGATTTCTATTTAGTCAAAAGCCCTTTCTACGCTTAGGTATACCTAATTCAAGCACAAAAGTTAGTAGTCCAACATTTTTGTTTTTACATCCCAAATACTATTCTCATTTGGTTTTATATTTGTTTTTTGCATTGGTATCCCTACAACAAGAAGTTAGTTAGCAAACCCACAACAAATAACAAACAAATAATTCTAAAAAATTTAATTATAATAATTAATATTGAAACATTAGCCAACATTACATATATCAGTAACCAAACTCAATATAAGGTTACCAAACAAAATACAATTTGTAACTTCAAAATTAAATTACAACTTTAAAATATAAGTTCAATACTCATGAGTCATGAATGAAATTAATTCATAACAAAATTTAAACTAATAACTCCAAATAGATAAGTCAAATTCAAAGTTAATGCACCCAATTAAATAATTCAGATTAATGCACCTAATTAAATATTTCAGATTAATGCACCTAATTAAATAATTCAGGTTAATGCACCAAATAAGATAATTTAGATTAATGCACCCATTAAATAATTCAGATTAATGTACCTAATTAAATAATTCAGATTAATGCACCTAAATTAAATAATTCAGATTAATCGCACCCAAATAAATAATTTAGATTTGCACCTAATTAATAATTCAGATTAATGCACCCATTAGATAATGTTAGATTAATGCACCAATTAAATAATTCATATTAATGCACACAATTAGATAATTTAGATTAATCATGTACACATTTCATAAAACTTCTATAACTCCAAATCACATTAAATTATGTAATCTAGCTTAGAAAATAATAAGTATGTAACAAATTGAGACTAGAATAGAATTAGCATGTCAAAATTGTAACTTCCCATAAATTATATTTTAATAACCTTAAATTCATGCAAATCAATGGTAGGGAAATGATGAACCGATACGCATAAAACAAGATCATACTAATACAATTAAGTATGGCAAATTATTAATAGAGCAATTTAATTAAACTAAGCAATTAGAGAGTACCATTGCATAATTTCAATTATGAAATAGTGAGCACTCCGCAACAATTCTAATAACATTATACAAAGCTATCTAATAGTCTATATAAATCTATTCGATTCAATTTCATAGAAAAGATATATAAAATCTGTTTTAAGGCTCTGTTTAAAAATTGTGAAATTAAAAAATTAGATTTATGAAGAAAACAAATATATACCAAGAACATATGCTGATAATTAGCAACTAAATTTCAAACAAAAATACACAAAAAACAATAAAGGGTAAAGAGACAAAACCAAGCCTGCACGGAAGCAGTTTCCTTAAAACAGATTTCGCGTCCCTCACGGGTCGACGTGCTTGAGGAAACTCCGGCATCTGTCTCCCAGGATACGACGGTCAAAAACCAACTACGGCAGAAAGCACTATCTGTCTAGCTTAGCGAACAAACAATGGCAGCACTCTCTCAATATAGGAACTATCAAGCAACTGAATTGTAAATGGAAGCAAAATTTCTATTTGAAACTTGATAGGAGGTCTCAATTTATACATGTATAGGGGGAGAGAGGAAAAGCCTCCAGCCTTTCAAGGCTAGTCATTAAAACACCAGAGCTCCATATGCCCTTCACAAAATGAAAAGTATGGATGCCTAAGGATTCACACCCTTAGCCAAGAAAAAAAAAGATTTAAATACTCTTTAAAATCCTATTTATGAATCTAACATCATGAAGCATTTCTTGCAATTTCTTATTCAAAACCTAATGATTTTTTGGCTCACTTGGACCAACACAAAAATGGTTAGGACCCACTTTTAATATTTAATTAAAGTCACCACACTGTTAATATTAAATTAAGGTCCCCCAAAATCTTGTTTTTCCAACAGTATTTCATTAGATGCTTTTAATATGAACTAAAACTTATACAGATGATGGGGGAGACTCTGAAATAATTAAGAGAATATTATTTTAATTGAAATATATGACATATTATGATTTTGTTTATGACTAACAAATTATTAATAAAAAAATGAATGAATATATATGATTAAAAAACCTCAATAAAAATGCAATGTGATTATGTTAATGTGTGAGATGAATTATATATATTTTAAATTTTAGGAGAGGTGAGTGTCATTTACCCAATATAAAAAAACTATTTATGTATGTATTTCATTATGGATTTTGGTAGGAATATAAAAAGGAAAAGACGAAAAGGCCAATGAAATATAACTCACATTTCTCTTACATTTTTTTATGTCCATTTTTAAATTTATTTAAATTTATAATCTAAACACAACCTATTTACCTCATTATTGGCCTGATGGCCCCGCTAAGTCCAACCCAATATTTTTAAAGTTTGGAAAATTTATTTGTTCCATAGGACACGGTAAAACTGGGTTGAGATTTATACCATTTAATATTCAAGTTAGGCTTGGAATAAATAATTTTAACCTCAGCTTGGCTCACTCACCACACAATTATAAAATACTAATTATAATTTTATATTATTTTAGTTATAATTAAAGTAAAAAAAATGTAAAAGACAAAAAATATATATATACACTTCTTTTTAGAACTTAAATTGAAAAAAATTATTAAAAATTATATTTTTACTATTGAATTTTATTAACATTTCAAATTCAAATTCAAATAATAAATTATAAATAAAATAATCTGAATAATTTAATATCTATTAAAAACAAATAAAATAAAAAAAAAAACTCATATTTATTGGTTTAAATAAGAGGATTTGTGATTTGAAATATTTAGAGAGTTAGACTTAGAGCATCTTCAATCATTCATTAAATATTTTATCAAATTTGAATAAAAATATGAGTAAAAGTTTAATATGATGCACTCTAACCCTTTTATCAAATATCGTCTGTCTAAAGTAAATTTTCATCAAATTCATCTGAAAATCGATTGTCCAGTAAGATGTTTGGCCTAACAGTCACCTACAAATTTGATGAAAGGAGAAACACTTATTTCATTTGATGAAAAAAGCATCGCTTATTCCATTTGATATCAAGCTGATGAAACGATTAAAATATCATTTTTATTATTTTTTTTTATTAAATTTAAATTTGACAAGACTGGAGATGGTCATTTCTAACGTTTCACTCAAAATTTTTTATCAAATTTCACTTAAATTTGATAAAAAAATTTGATTTGATATCGCGCATTTCAATGGAGTGATTTAAGATTTCATCAAATCACCGATCGACATAGAGGACGACCGGCCAGCAGATTGGCTAGTGTAATTTTTTCATAATTTTTTACAAAGAAGTAGTCATTCAAGGGGACAACCAGCCGGTCGTCCAGTGGTGAAAATAGCTTGTAGTTCCAACGGCCATGAATAGTAATTTGATGAAAGGCAAACTCATCTTCAATTTAATGAAAAATTTGAAAATTTTTAAATTTAATGAAATATTTGGTACTGAATTGGAGCATTAAAATGTAAATTTTTTTATTAAATTTAAATTTAATGAAAGATTTTGGCCTCGTTTGAGAATAAACTATTTTAGTAATTTTTTGACTTTTTACGAAAAGATGTACAGAAAAGCAAAGAGGTGATGTGACTAATTTTAGTTGACTTTTTAACTTTTTAACTAAAATAATCACTTCCCAAACGAGGCCTTAGCGTTGGATTGAAGGTGGTTAGACGGTCTAAACTACTGTAACGGGTCCAAGCTTGGCCGGATCTGAGATTCGTCCCGAGGTTGGTTCGCTCCTAACGTTTTCCAATGTGAGCTGAGCTGAATAAAACCAAACTAATGGTAGTTGGTTTGACTTGTACATTGTTTACCAGTCTTTTATTTATTTATTTATTTATTATTATTATATATACACCATTTGGTAATCTAACCTCACCCTCCAAACTTACTCCATTGACACCGTCTCTTTGTCACCTTCCCACCAAAACCCAGAATTTTCTCATACGTATATAGGGTAGCTGACGGGTAAAGGGGTCCTCAAACAGATTTTGGCGTCTGCTGCTCGCTTGAAAAGTACTAGCTACAACAAGAAAAACCCCTCTTCCTCCTCGTCATTCTTCTATTCATCGTATACGTTAATCCAACATAACACAACCCAAACCCCCTTCTGCTATAAAATCATATATTAAACACTTTAGTGTTCGAATTTCAATGAGCCTCACTCCTTTCTCTCCTCCCTCCTTAACCGACCCAAAGGTCAGCTCTCTGTTTTTCTTTGACTCTGTTTTTGTTTTTGTTTTTGTAATCTAAGTTTTAAGCAGTTTCTGTTAATTTTACATTAATTGCACCATCAATTTTACGTTTTTTTTTTGTTCGTTTTGTTTCTTGAATTTTGACATATGAATAACTTATTATCGCTTCTGTTTGTGTAGTTTTTGTTTGGGTCTCTGGATTGATTTCTTTGCTTGATATCTTTCTTTCTGTTTTTTCTTCTAACTTCTTTAGTTTGATTAGGAGTTATCGACCCTGTTAATTTGAGCCTTTCTGGGTGATTATAGATATGGGTTTGGGGAAATATGCGATGTAGCAACAACAGAAATAGACATACAATTGAAAAAAACTTCAATTTGCAATTTATAGATTTGGGTTTGGGGTAATATGCGATGTTGCAACAACAGAAACAGAAACACAATTGGAAAGAAACTCCAATTTGCAATTTGTAGATATGGGTTTGGGGTAATTTGTGATGTTGTTGTTTGGGTTTGGTCTAGAAAAACCACCAGAAGAATCTGTGTAAAAGGCCTAGTTTTCTGGCTTGCTGACAGAGTGTTTGATTTTTGTTTTGTGTGAGATTCAACAAGCTTTTAAGAAATGGGTTGTTCGTTATTTGGAATTTAGTATCTCAGTTGCATTTGTTTGGTGATCAAAATGATTATTTACATGGTATTTGCTTAATTACTTCTATCAGGTTGGAGGAGATAGTGTCTGAATTCCATTATCAAGTTCTTTGGATTATTGCTTATAGTGTTAGAAATGGGAAAGCACTTATGGACTGAATCCGAAGACGAGCTATTTGAGGTTAATCGTCCAAGCTGCATGTGGGGAATAATTCATGCTCTTGATTGGCATAACAGTGTTAAGAAGATGCTACCCCACAAAAAGCATAATGGACCAAGACATACCAAAGGTAAGCAGTATATATTTCCACAGTGTGTCTCTTTCTTTCTTCTTCATTTCTAGCAGGAACTTTGGCAGTTCTGTTTACTGTGGAATTTGCATATGCAGTTTACTTTTGTAACCATTCATCAAGAAACACTCACTATCCAGTGAGCATACAACAAATAGAGTTACTAATCTCTCTTTTAATGAAATTTACTAGGATGTATTTCATTTTGACCTCATCAGTAAAATTCAGTGGCCAAGTGGTCATGATTGTCTTGACTTCTCTTTTGGAAAAAATGTTCCCCAGTAGCATAATGATTCTATAAATAAGGAGCATAATTTCCAAAAGAAAATTTAATGTAATCATGCTATGATTAAAAGTCTACAACATACATCACCATGTGATTATGAATGACATACAGGGTAATATCTCATGATTTCATGCTGTTTTTATTATTTTAGTCTTCACTGAAGCTTTGATTTTTGTTTGTTTTTTCCCCTCAACTATGCAACACTTGGGTACTTTTGGACTCATAATTAAACACAGCTTTATGCTTTATGCACAAATATATCCTTCATTTTCAGTGGCCTGCTAATGTTCCTCTGTTTTATGTGGGTTAGTATGAGCATGCGAGTACACATATCTATGTGCATACCTGAATTTCTATTTTCCGGGACACTTCAAGTATATGCATCCTTCAAATTTCAGCTGATGCTAGTGACTTGGGTCGATGAGGAGCTTCAGTGATCAATATGTCAAATCTTTGTAAACTTAAATGGGTTGAGTTTGGTTGCCACTAAATGTCTAATTGGGTACTAAGCCTAGTAACCTATGTATAATTGTTTTGAAATATGCCCGAACCTGTTTATTCTGTTCACCACATGCCCATGAATGTCTAATTGGGTGCTCAATTTCATTATTGACCAAAATGGAGTAAGTTTTTGGGTTGAACTTTTTCTTACCAGAATACTCAAAAGTGTAATTTAAAGACTTAAAAAGTACACAAATTATTTGAAATACGAGAGTAGAACAGTCAGGGAACTTATCCAATACGATGGGTTCAGGAGAAAAAACAAATATATATGGTGGGAGTTGGATATTATAGTTACATCAACATTTCTATCATTCCTGTGAAAATTTCAATATAAAAATCCGCATGATTAAATTCAGAAAACTTTGGGGTGAGTTTTTCTGCTAATAATATGTTTGGAGTTTGGATTTTTTTTCTTGTTACTTATTTGGAGATTAATTTCCTCTACAGCTACTGTTGAATGATTTCACATGCCATTCCTAGTGAAGCATTTCTTTTCCCGATTCTCATGCTCAGATGCTTTCATTTTTCAAATATGTTCAATTAGCAAAATCTAAATCCTCGGCAGAAATTTAATCTCTCCATTCAACACTTTCTTCTGGTGTGGGATGATACTGCTGCATACATCGTGTGTACTTTGTACCATTTCTTTGGCAATCTGTAGAAATCTATGAAGCATGGGTACTTCTAAAAACATGTTGTACTTACCCGTGTATGGTACCTCGTATGGTACTTTTACATACGTACTGGGTACACGAAACACGTATCCAAATTTTTTCTTCTTAATTTTTAGTGTACCCAGACATACCTAGTATATACTCAAGCCGTACCGTACCTCAATTAAAATAATATTTTCTTCTACTATAGAGATAAAACTCTTTTCACCAGACTTATTTTTTATTTTTAGTTTTATGCTTAGCATGATTTTAAAATTAAACTATAGTTTGTAAGTTATTTAATATATTGACATTTAATTTTGATTTATACCTTTACTTTTGGCATTAAATGTTAATTATAGATTGTTGGATCTTAACAAATTAAACCATTTAATTAATTTTTGCATTACTGTAAATTAAAAATAAATATTTTTTTACAAGCGTACCAAGTAGGGGTGAGCAGCGGATATACCGATCCGCCAAAACCGACCGAACCGAACCGATCCGCCGCATTTTGGACGGATGCGTGATGACGAGCGGACGGTTGCGGATTGATTTTCTCCAATCCGCCAAATTGGCGGACGGATGGCAGATTTGAGATTTTTTGGCCGCAATCGAACCGCCAAACCGCTAAATCGCGAGCACCCCTAGTAATTTATAAGACTTTGTATTTTCAATTTGTTTAAATATTATGTTTATGATTTCAATTAAAAAAGAGTTTAAATATTCTGTTGAAAAAAAGTTTTCAACTTGAATATATTTTTTGAATTGAAAAAAATAAACGTATTATGCATTACTGTAAATTAAAAATAAATATTTTTTTACATCGTACCAAGCAGTACCCCGTACCTTACCTTTTTTTGGATTTTACTGTATCGATGTACCTATATCGTATCAGTACCAGTACTCGTACTTGTACTCATACCCGTACCCGTGCTTCATACGTAGAAACTTTTTTTCTTTTTTCATTAAAAAGAAAAAACGAGGAAAAAATCAAATGCTAATCCTACTGGATGTTGTTAAACAAATTAATTTATATTTGTTTTGAGGGGTGCAATGTCGCTTTCTGTCCTCAAAACTCCAACTGGATGCTAATCATATGGCTTAATTTTGGTATGGAGGAATTCTTAGGTAGAAAATGGTGTTCTTCGTTGCATTGAGCTTGGGATGCATGTACTAAATTTTCTGTTCTGAATGTTCGCAATGATTTTGTTTTTTCTTAAATTTTGTAGGCTATGGCCGACCAAAAACAAGATTGAATGTCCAGGGTTTGGATGAAGTGGAAAATCTGCTGGATGCTGAAGGAAGTCACTTCATTGTAAGTTCATTTGATACATTTTAAATATGAATTTTCCAAGGAGTCACGACTGCTTCTGTACAAATGTAAAATATTGTATCTGGATGTAACAGCAAGTAAATTGACAGTGCATGCCTTACTGTGTAATAAATCAGATTGATCTGAGTACCACAAAAGCTAGCCCAACCAGAACCAACAAAAGGTCTCTCAAAGCTCGCTTAAAAGCATTAGTTTTTGAAGAGATTTCTAAAGAAGAGAGCTGCAGACGAAGGGGTTCAGGTTCTCCTCTACGATCACGGTTGCAGCGAACTTATTCAATCCATCACCGTGAATCTTTTGATCATGGTCATAATGGAGAAATAAACGGTTGGAGTCGCCCACTTGATTTCCTTCACAGCAATGCTGACAATGACACTAGTGCCACGAGATCGCAGGACCAAGGCAACACGAATGGCGCTGAAAAGTTTAATGTGGGTGGTTCTGATAATGTTTTGGAATGCTTGGAGCATGAACAGCTTGCTGAGAACCACACACTTCGCCCAGAGAAGTGTGAAATGGAAAAGGAAACTTCAGTAAACCAGAAACAGACGGAAGATAACCAGCAAAATGGAAATGCTTCGCATTACGAGTGTAAGGCGTATGTGGATGTTCTGGAAATATTTAGGGTAAACAAGGACATGTTTTTAAAAATTCTGCAAGACACAGATGATGGTATTGAAGATTGCTTCCATAATCTTCAGGCTTCTGAAACGCAAGCAAGATTAACTAAATCAGGGTCATATCCTACAGCTGATGTGTCAAGAACTAGAAATTTTAGATCTAGTACACTCAAAAACAAACAGAATGAAGTTTGGTCCTTCTCAAAGGGAGAGAAGTTGTTCGCTGGTGCTCAGGCACCAAGGTTAGTTGCATCCAAGTTTCCAAAGGATCTCTATGCAAAGTCAGAGGTTCTCATTGCTGATGATATTGGAGGCAAAATGAGAAATCAAGATGCATGTTTTTCTTCTACAGATTCAACTCAGGGACAGAATAAGCAAATGAGTAATACAAACATGTCCAGCAGTAGTTATGAAATTGATGGTTCTGGTTTTTATCTCAGAAAGGGTACACCAACCCATAGAAGAATGTCCTCTGTAAACGAATCACTGGGAAGATATGCTCAGTTGTTTCAGAATAGTTTCAGCAAAGAGGCCAAGTTGAATCACGCTAGTAGCTTAAAATTGACAAATGAATATGAGATTCCATCAGGTGGCCACGCTCCAATATCCTTCAAAAGGGTTCGCTCCCTGTCTCTATCTCATCTTGATTTTAATTCTTCCCTTCAGAGTGAGCCGCACTGCGACGCCCATCTTTCAGGGATACCAATTACGACAGTTGTTGATAGGAGTGAAAATCTTGAAAGTGATAGTCATGAGTATGATGAGCTGAAGCGGTGTAATCTTCCTGTAAGTACAGAGAAATGTGTTCCACTAGAAGCTAATGAAGAGACTGAGTGTCTCCAGAACATTGTAGAAAAAAGTGAGGAACATCTAGCTAGCTTGATGGAACATATAAATGAGCATGTTACTGATGAGATGCTTGGGCTTGATGAGGAAATGGATGAGCAAACAGTTGGGGAAAGCAATTTGGACAAAGAACCGGAAATTACTTCAGCAGAGATTGTTATCAATAATCTTCCGCAACCAAGTCCAGTTTCAGTTCTTCTGAACTGTATCCAAGAAGATGAAATCAGCCCTACTGATCTTCCAACCTCAGAAGGTAAACAATCATGGCCAACTGCTATCCAGTGCACTTCAAACATTTTTTATGCAGAAATGCTAGATACCCACAATATTTATACCCAAATTCACCCACAATGATATGGCAACGGAGTTGGGCCTTATATGGTTGAGTTTGTGACAAATCAGAAGTTGACACGTAGCATGCCATGTCATTGTGGGTCAAATTAGGGGAAGGCTTTTTAGGGATCCCAAACATTTTCCTTTTCTTTTCTTTTCTTTTTTTAATGCATGTTACGAAACTTCCTTGGATAGCATTTGGGTTGTTAGATAAGTTAACAATCCATTTGGTTTTAATAAAGCTAGGTTGTTCCCCTAATCCTAAGCTATTTCTTGTTGAGATGTTGTTTAGGTTTAATAATAGTGTCTTCATCTTCTTCTCTTTTATTATTATCATCATGAATTTTACCACATGAGATGGAACTCTTAACTAAAAACCCATAGTTTGACATTGAAAGAAAATCTAAAATTTTCTATGAAACTTCTTCCAAGTATGATTGAAACTGGCAGTTGATTGTTTCTTTTATGTTGTACTAGGTTTGGAGCACAGATGCAATTTTGCTGATGAGAAAGAATCTTCAGTTGACTCACAATATAGGTCCAAGAGTGTTAAGAATCACAGTCGTATTGAATTATGTACAAATGATAATGCTGACTTCAATTATGTGAGTGATATTCTTGAGTGCTCGGGCTTCAATGAAAATGGCTTCCATGGACCATGGTATTCACAGGACCAGCCATTGAACCCTTTGGTGTTTGACGAAGTGGAAGATTGCTGGCCTCATGAATCCCAACATTATGAAGAGAAAATCTATGCCTGTTTTCATCACCAGCTTCTGTTTGATATAATCAATGAGGTTTTACTCCAGATATATGATAGTTCTTTCCCATACTACCCAAAAGCATTGTCCTCCAATTGTCGCATATGTCCAATGCCAGTGAGGTACCACGTTCTAGATGAGGTCTGGGCAAGAATTAGCAAAACCCTGAGCTTGAGGCCAGGGGCTGATCAGTCAGTGGACCATGTTGTCTCTCATGATTTGGGGACAGATGATGGGTGGATGAACCTCCAGCTGGAATCCGAATGTGTGGCTCTTGCGCTGGAGGATATGATTTTTGATGAACTTTTGGAAGAAGTAATGTGTTCTTGAGATTCTTGGGGCCATATCAGGTCGCAATTTTCAGGGTCGTCTTGTATTTTTTTCCAGGCAAGCCTCGTTACACAAAGTTTTGCGTTAAGTCCATTGTGTGTAAATAGTGTGTTCTTGTAGTATAGGAAACTCTACGGTCCATTTGAGTGTGAAAACTTTGTAGGGTTAGGGAAAAGATGAAAACTTGGAATCCAACAATAGCTATCCCGGCTGCTACATGTTATAGGATTCCAAGCTTTCTTTTTATTTGCTATTCGAGTATTTGTTGCCAACATTCATAGAGTTATAGTTGATATGAATGTATAGGATGGCTTCTATAGTTGTTGATTTTTGTTATAGAGAAAATTAGTTGATTTCTTGTTTAACGTAATTGATTGAAGTTTTGTAGTTCCCCAATGTGTTCTTGTAGTTTTGAGTTGTTTAAGGTTGTTGGATTTCTTTATTAAGGAGACTCTGTTTCGAGATCATTGTTGGATTTCTTTGTTAATGAAATAATAATTGGAGAAAGTGAGAGAAGATAGAGATGAGCGAATAGAGAGAGAGAGAGGCACAATTGTTTCTATAAATTGTATATATCAATTACACAAAGAAGGCACTCTATTTATAGAGGATGCCTTGGATGCCTTGGATGATTGCCCACCGAAAGGTGCTACACTATGAACAATTAAATAATAATACACTAACATAATGCTACACTATGAACAATTAAATAATGATACACTAACATAATGCTACACTACACTAATAAACACAATGATGATACACTAATATACACTAACAGCCCCCCGCAAGCTCAAGGAGGGAAAGCATCAACCAAGTTGAGTTTGGAAACAAGAGCATTGAAGCGGCCAGGAGGATGAGCCTTAGTGAAGATATCAGCGGGTTGATCGACGGAAGCTATAGGGAGAAGATGAACAGTACCACAGGTAACATGCTGGCGAATGAAATGACAATCAATCTCAATATGTTTGGTGCGATCATGAAAAACATCATTGTGAGCAATCTGAATGGCACTCTGATTGTCACAATAGAGAGGGGTAGGATCAGAAGAAGAAACACCCATATCAGCAAGAAGCCAACGAAGCCAGAGAAGTTCCTGAGTAGTATCAGCAAGAGCTCGGTATTCAGCTTCGGTGCTAGAGCGGGCAGTGAGGGATTTTTTTTGCTACACCAAGCAAGAAGAGAATCCCCTAAGAAGAAGCAGAATCCCGTGGTGGAGCGTCGATCCGTAGGATCCCCAGCCCAATCAGCATCGGAAAAGGCACGCAGTTCAAGAGAGGAGGAAGCAGAGAAGTGAAGACCATGGAACAGAGTGCCTTTGAGGTAGCGAAGGATGCGGAGTAGAGCAGTATAGTGGGGAGTGCGAGGAGCCGACATGTACTGATTGACAATGTGAACAGCATATGCAATGTCAGGACGAGTTACTGTGAGATAGACAAGGCAGCCGACGAGTTGGCGATAAAGAGTAGCATCAGAGAGAAGAGTCCCATCAAGAGGAGTGAGACGAAGCTGAGGATCAACTGGAGTAGTGGTAGTTTTGCAATCAGTCAGACCAGCACGAGCCAGAAGATCGGATGCATATTTGGCCTGGGACAAATAGGAACCAGTAGAATCATGAGAGACTTCAAGGCCTAAGAAGTAGTTAAGAGTACCAAGGTCCTTCATCTCAAACTGGCGGTGGAGAAACTGTTTGAGGTGGAGAATACCAGCTTCATCATTACCAGTGATAATCATATCATCCACATACAGAAGAAGAAGAAGAGTGGTACCATGAGAAGTAGTCCGGATAAAAAGAGCAGAGTCATAGAAGCTAGAGGTGAACCCGAAATCATGAATGGTAGAACTGAACGTAGCAAACCAAGCACGAGGTGCTTGCTTGAGGCCATAGAGAGCACGCTGTAGTTTGCAAACCTGATAAGGGGGAAAAGTGGACCCAGGTGGAGGTTGCATGTAGACCTCCTCAATAAGATGACCATTGAGGAAAGCATTTTTGACATCCATCTGAAAGAGCCCCCAGTGGCGAGCAGCAGCAACAGCAAGTAAAGACATCCATCTGAAAGAGCCCCCAGTGGCGAGCAGTAGCAACAGCAAGTAAACTGCGAACAGAGGTTAGCCGAGCAACAGGAGAGAATGTCTCCTCATAATCAATGCCATATTCTTGGTTGAAGCCCTTGGCAACAAGACGAGCTTTGTAGCGTTCAATAGAGCCATCAGAATGTGTTTTGATTTTGTAAACCCATTTGCAGCCAATTGCAGTCTTGCCAGGAGGAAGATCAACAAGATCCCAAGTATGAGCTTTGTCCAAGGCATGGAGTTCATCAGTCATAGCTTGCTGCCAAAGAGGATTAGTACAAGCCTCACGATAGGAGGTAGGTTCATAAGTAGAGAAGGCAGCAGATCCAACAATATAATCACGAAGATGGATAGGAGGTTGAGTTACCCGGCGTGGTCGACCCGTAGGAGGATCGGTGGGAGGAAGAACCGGTGGAGAAAGAGGTGTGGCAATAAGAGGTAGACCTTCAGGGAAAGCAGGCTGGACAGGATCAGGAGTGAGCAAGGGCGTCTCGATGGAGGAGGAACCTGTATCAAAATCAGCAGAGAAAAGATCTACAGAAGGATTAGTAAACAGTATAGTAGTGGAGAGTGCGGGTAAGTGAAAAGAGGATAGCGAGGAAAACATTTGGTGCTCCCAGAAAACGACATGGTGGGAGATACGAAGACGTTTAGAGAGAGGATCCCAACAGCGAAAACCTTTATGTTCAATTCCATACCCAAGAAAGCAACAAAGACGAGAGCGAGGTTCAAGCTTGGTGTGTTCATGGGATTGAAGTAAAACAAAACAAGCAGAGCCAAAAACCCGGAGATTGGCGTAAGGAGGGGGAGTGCCATGCAGACGTTCAAAGGGAGTTTGATTATGGATGACAGGGGTAGGAGCACAGTTGATAGTGTAAACAGCAGTGAGAGCAGCTTCTCCCCAAAAGTTTTCAGGACAGGAAGAAGAGAGAAGGAGAGCGCGAGTAGTGTCAAGAATATGCCTATGTTTCCGTTCAGCACGGCCATTTTGCTGGGACGTGCCAGCACAAGAACGATGAGGCAGTGTACCATGATGCTGAAGAAAGGAAAGGAAATCAGAATCCCGATATTCCATAGCATTGTCAGAGCGAAAAATTTTGATGGTTTTGGAAAATTGGGTGTGGACCATTTGGGCAAATCTATAATAAATGTGTTTAAGTTCAGACCTAGTTTTCATGAGAAAAAGCCAAGTAAACCGGGAAAAATCATCAATAAAAACAACAAAATAGCGGGATCCCCCCATAGTAGTAGTAGGGGAGGGCCCCCAAATATCCGAATGTATAAGATCAAAAGGGGCAAGAGAAACAGAAGTACTCTTATTAAATGATAAAGCAGGTTGTTTGGCAAGTTGACAGGGTATACAATCGAAATTATCGGGAATTACATGACCCAACTGTCCACTAGAAACCAAAGACCTTAAACGAGTAACAGAAATATGCCCTAAGCGACAATGCCAAAGATGAAAGGGAGATAATAAGGAAGTAGATGTAGGAGCAGCAATCTGAGGAGAGGCAGGAACATGAAGGTGAATGAGTTCATAGAGACGTCCACGCTTACGGCCGATCCCAATAGTCTGCCCCGTCTGAGGGTCCTGTACCAAACAATCAGTAGCAGAAAAGGTGACAGTTAGACCAAGTTCACATAATTGACCAATGGAAATAAGGTTTAAGGTAAGAGCAGGGATATGATAAACTTGAGGGATAGATAAAGAAGAGGTGGAAACAGTACCAACATGACGAACAGACATGAGGGAACCAATTCCCGGAAGCAGCAGCAGCAGTGGGATGAGGCTGATTCCTAGAAGCAGTAGTAGCAGTGTGATGAGACTGATTCCCGGAACGATGAAAGCTTCCCCGGGCAGAGCCACCGCGAGAGGAGTGGCTATTGGACGATGATCGGGATGGATTGCGAAAACAATCCTGTTGCAGATGACCAGGACCAAGTTTGTTGCAGTAGCGGCAGGATCTGACGGGGCAATTGACCAGGAGATGGGTTGAAGGAAGACCCCGATTCTGACAATAGAGGCAAGCAGTGGTCCGTTGGGTAAATGATGGCCGGTACGGAGGAGTGGCCAGAACAGAGTCCACATGATGAGTTTGAAGAGTACCGAGACGCGTCTCCTCTGATAGCAACTCAGAAATTGCTTGTTCAAGAGTGGGCAATGGATGGCGATGAAGCAGAGAGGCACGTACGGGCTCAAAGGAGGAAGTAAGAGCCATGAGAAAGTGCACCAATCTTTGCTGGTTGCGATAGATAGTAAATAAAACAGCATCTTCAGGGGTATGCCAAGTTGGTTCTGAAAGAGCAAGCTGATCCCAAACAGAGTACATTTGAGAAAGGAATTCATTAATGGACTGAGTGGATTCTTGGCGCATGCGGTGAAGTTGGTTCTGAAGTTGATATTGGTGGGCAAGACCAGTAGTCTGGTATCGTTCTTTCAAGAAATCCCAGATGTCTTTTGCAGGAGTAGTTACAGAGTCAAGCTGAAAGCGACCAAACTGAAGACTGATAGATGTAACAGAGGTATTACGAAACCAGGTAATGATTTGGTAATTCTTACTGTCCCATTCCTCAAGTCGGTCTTCAAATGTAGCAGTAGGAACAGTAGTTTCATTAGTGTCACTGTCTTTCACCGGTTTAGTCACATCCCCGGTAACAATTCGCCAGAGCTTCTTCCCTTTTAGGAAGGAGGACATGGCTTGGGCCCACAGAACATAGTTTGAACCATTCAAAATAACGGAAATAGGATGGGAGGCATCATGACGATCCATAATACTAGTTGAATAGGGTTTAAAGTAATATGATAGACCTGTAGGAGCAAAATTAGGTAAAACAGAGTGTACCAGTGAGTCCGAAAGGTCGAAAATAACCAGGAAAGGTATGCTGGACAGAGATGATGTCAGCAAATATGTCAGCGGCGCACGTTAGCAGAGTGCAGGAAGGAACACGTTAGCAGGAAGCGGCGGTGCACGGTAGCAATCAGGCGCAGACGCGGCGCACGGTAGATGATTCGGCGCACGCGGGTGCACAATAGCAGGTGCGGCGTACGGGAGAGGCAGGGCTGACGTCAGCCGCGGGTCGTGTGGGCGCGTGTAGGCGCGTGTCGGAAGGGAGAAACGACGGATGGCGCGTGTGAGAGTGGTGGCGGAAATGGTGACGCGCAGTGGACACTGGTGGCGCATGTGGGCGTGTGAAAAGTTTTCTGAGGCCGGGCTTGGTGCCGTTGGAATCGTGAGGAAATTCCGAGTGGTTTGATGTAGTGCCGCTGTGGATGGGACTAAACACCACTATGAATTGTATGTATCAATTACACAAGAAGGCACTCTATTTATAGAGGATGCCTTGGATGCCTTGGATGATT
Organism: Camellia sinensis; assembly: GCF_004153795.1. Classification (NCBI taxonomy): domain Eukaryota; kingdom Viridiplantae; phylum Streptophyta; class Magnoliopsida; order Ericales; family Theaceae; genus Camellia; species Camellia sinensis. The sequence continues at coordinate 1,391,065 of NW_021027461.1, forward strand.
GCCCACCGAAGGTGCTACACTATGAACAATTAAATAATGATACACTAACATAATGCTACACTATGAACAATTAAATAATGATACACTAACATAATGCTACACTATGAACAATTAAATAGATTGCCCACCGAAAGGTGCTACACTATGAACAATTAAATAATGATACACTAACATAATGCTACACTATGAACAATTAAATAATGATACAATAACATAATGCTACACTACACTAACAAACACAATGATGATACACTAATATACACTAACAGTTAAGAAGACTGTTTGGAGATCATATTCATCCTTTAATGATATGTTGTGTGGTCTTTCAGTTTTTTTCCCAGTGACCATGACACTTGCTATAATTTGTACTTCCAAACTGACATACAAAACTGATTTCTTACGACTGGTCTATTGCATCAACAAGGTTATAGCATATCCAATGGGAAAATTAAATTTGTGTGTTAAAGAGTGTGTTAACTGATAAAAGTTTATAAAAATGAGACTTTTCTTGTGTTAAATTTCCCTTATTTTTATTTATTTATTCAAAATTCATGATTTAAATACAATCTTAACGTTTTAATTCTTATGACACTTGCCCCCTAAGCATTAGTTATTTGATAGTTATATGGATTGGAAAATATTGTACACTAAAATGTATATTTTACTTATCTTTGTGTTTTAACACATCTACATTTTAGTTATGATTTGTTTAGCATTATTTAAAAGAGAGATCGGTGTAATTACGTTAAAACGGTGAGATTTGTTATATTTTTTTCTAAATCTATCCAAAAAAATAAAAAAAATAAAAAAGGAAAAAAGAAAAGAGAATAACAAAACAAAACAAACCAAAAGACATGATCAGGTTCTACCTTTTAATAGGTGTTTTTGGCCAAACCATATAACGGGTCTAATTTTTTTTATTGATTTATGTTTATCACAAGTCCCAAGCAGATTTGAGCATCTTTTCTCTTTGCACAAATACAGCAGTTTATAAATGGCTAGAGGTTCTTAAGCAACCAGTAACGAATGCCCTAAGTTACCACTAAATCCAAGATACGAATTGAAACTTGAAAGTAGTATTTGTTCATTAATTAAAAAAGAAAAAAAGAAAAGAAAAGAAAGAATTAATTAAAAAAGAAAAGAAAAGAAAAGAAAAGAAAAGGAAGAAATTTTAGTCTTGAAAGAAAGTTGGAACAAAACTACCTTTTCTTTTGAAGGGACAGTGACTCCACAATGGGCGGATAGAGGCCGTTTGGGACCCACCATATTTTAGAGTCCGGATTTATTAAAAGTTGAATATTTTAATTTTACAGTGAAATTAATTAATTATCGAACAAAATTGAATTCACTTCGATTATTTGAATAATTTATTTTATCTAATTAATTAAGAAAATTATCTATGCGCAATCAAAAAAAATTATTTATGCAAAAAATTAAATTGATTCAATATTGATTAGCATACTAGTATATCATTTTTATTTATAAGACTTTTATATTTTTAAGAATAGATTGTAAATGTGTTATAATATATATTTGATTTGATTATGTGATTACTTATATTTGATCAATCTAATTTTTTACATTCTTGTTCTTCTCAATTTGTCATATGAGATGAACAGTTCAGATCATTGACATGAGTATAAATTAATCCCACAATGCTTTAACTTTACCCATAAAATAAAGATTATTAACTTTAACATATTCAAATCAAATTGTTCTTTTTTCTTTTATTTGATTTTTACATAATTAAATAAAAGAAAGGGAAGGAAAAAGTTTTGGGGGAATTTGATACGTGGTTTGTGAAAGGGATGGCAAATACAGTCAAGGCATCAATGATAAATAGAAGTGTACAATGAAAATACCATTATAGGGGAATCCTATAGGCTATAGTCATCCACACTCCAATCAAATGCACTTGTTATGTTTTGATTTTCAAATGAAAAATATATATACAAATTTATATATGTATATATATATATATATATATGTTTTTTTTAGAAATAAATAAGAATTTTTTTAACAATTTTATTTTTTTTCCTTCTTATAAATAAAAAATCTAAGTGCGTTACCTCTCATTTTTCTAAAATTCTTAACATTAATAATTAATTAAATTAAAATTATAAAATTAAAAACACAACAAAAATCAATTCTTAACACAAATAAATCATTCAAAATCCTAAACTTTTAAATAAAATCATAAAATAACACAAGCACATCTTTCTAAGTGCGAGCGAGTTCTTACGGGTGCGTGTAAAACCTACGACCCGCAATAATATTATATTTCAAACTGCATCCGCCCGCATTGTGTTTGCGAAACTGCCGATTTATATGCGGATCGATTCGGCTTAGGCGGATTGTGCGGTTCGAATAACAAATGCTTCGTTAGTTAAACCAAAAAAAAAAAATTTATATAAGTTAATATAAGATATATATATATATATATATATATATTTGTATGGGAATATGATGTGATATGATATGTTAAGGAAAATGTTAGAGGACCTCAAATTTTTTACGAAATAAATGACTAAATGTGTTACACAGGTGTGGACTCTACATTTATATGAGACATTTGATCATTTATTTAATCAAAAATTTAATATTTCTAACATTAGCCATATGATAATGCATGGATATATATATATTTTTTTTGGAACTCTAATGCATGGGAATATGGTCTACGAGTTGAACACGTGTAGAACGGATTAGCACTACTCCTCTGCTCCCCTTCACTATAAATAGGATGAGGCAGCTAGCTATGTAAAACTCGAGAAAGATCTTTGTTGAATTCACAAGTTCCATAGAAATCATTTTCTTCCTCCAATTTTCTCTGTTTCCAAACAACAACTACAAAAAAAAAATGCCTTGCCTCGAAGGAAGCTGTGCTTGTGCCTGTGGAGCCTGTGGCTCTGGCTGCAAGTGTGGGACCGGCTGTGGGTGCTCAGATTGCAAGTGTTGCAAATGAAGAAGACATCAATATGTGTCATGCAAAGTCATGACACAATTATAATATTTATATAATACTTGAAATAAAATGGGCATGATGGGCTTCTGCTAATCCATTGCTTAGCTTGGATTGTAGATGCTGCTATTTGTGTCTTTTTGTTAGTCATGTTTCTTGTATGGGTGTTGGAGTTTGGTGGTGTGTATCTTTACAGAGGTTGCAATCTTATTGCAAATTTGCATTGTAATGGGAATAATAATATAGCTCCTTCACTTGTTTTTTAATACTTCTATCATCCTTTAAATAATTTTGCCACTGTGGTTAGATTATGAATTTATACAGGGAATTAGAAAAAATATTTGAAAAAAATAAAGAAAATGGATGTGGGTGAATGATGAAATTTTTTTAAAAAAATAAATAAATTAAAAACACATCTATTTTTCAAAATTTTTGTTTTTTTTTTTTTTTTTGAGGACTCTATTTTTCAATTAACACAATAACAAGTTCATTGTGATGGAAGAAATTAAAAAACTCAACATAAGAAAGAACTCTTATAACTGAAGAGAAATAATCAATTTTTGTATTAGATAAAAATTGACTCCCTTACCTCTAATTAAGAACGTAAAAAAAGAGTCAATTAAACCGTACTTGTTACTAATATTTTAATTATTTTTTTTTGAAAAAATTATTTTATCGCATTCACACTCTCCCTATATATGAATGAAAACTCTAATTTTTTTTTATAGGTTCACAAATGCAAGATCCACTTACCCACCTCAACAAATTTGGATCCTCAAACGAAATTGTATAATGTTGCTTTCAAGAAAATGAAAACAAAAATGGGTTCTATAGAACCTAAGCAAATGTCAAATGAAATTTAAAAGATAGTTAGGATTTAACACAAAATATAACTTTTCTCCAATCCTTTAAGGGTTCGTTTGGGAATAATTTATTTAGCTTGATTTTTTAACTGTTTAACTATTTTAGCATGATTAAAGAAGTTCCATTTATGATGAACTTTTGACTTTTTTTGTAGTTTTGTGAAAAAAAAAGTATTATGATTACAGTTTAGATGCGGTATTTTGTCTTATTGATTTTTTAATTTATTTTATCTTTAAATAGACTATTAGTCCCAACCATTTTGCTAAATGAAGGCCAAGATAATTGGATGGTCTAGTCTGAACTCCTGGGTTCATCATTGCTCTCATTTGAATAATTTAATTCATAACTTTTTTAGACTTTCATGTGTTGTTCATTTAGGCTTCGACTAAAAAAATTGTTTATTGGCTTCCAAATTTAGGGATTTCTTTTTTTTTTTTTTTTTTTTTAGTGGCAGAAGTGAGGGTTTTTTTTTTTTTTGCCAGAAATCAGTACATCGAAGGAGTTAAGATTTTTTTAATAAATTGAGATTTTTTTGGTCAATAGACATTTTAGCATATGCAAAAAGAAACTTTAAACACCATTAATATTATTAAAGTTATAAACTCGCTTATTAGGTTTAAAATGACCCAACCCAAGCTTCCTACATTAAGCCCATGACCTGGGTGGCCCAGTTGACTTGCTAACAAATATTGGATTTAAGGAAGTAATATATATGTTGAAGAATCAAATGACATGAATTCTCATTTTTATATTTGAAAAAAAAACAACATGAATTTTGATTAAAACTTGCAGTACTAGTGTGTAATGTGTGTCATATTTATACACAATTAGAATATCATAACAAAAAATAAAAATAAAATAAAATAAAAATGAAATTTATTGTGCCTGAGAGGTTGGAAATTAAAAAAAAATAAATACTATCATCTCATAATTTTACATAAAAATTATGTTCATGTAACCATTTTTCTTCCCAAAAGAGAAAAGAAAAGATGTTTGTTGAAACTAGTATGTGTTTTTAACTTAAAGGTATGGCAATGCAAGGGAGGCATCACGAGCAGTTAGGGATCATAAAAAAAAAAAAAAAATTATGAAATAGTTCATGAAAATTTTATGTACTCTTGGATTACATATACAATAAAATATCAAACACAAATTAAAGGATAAAAAAAATTTATGAAACATTTCATAATATTTTTTTTTATAATCTCTAATATTACTCTTTCGCAAAAGGTGAAAGTTCTCAAATCAAAAACTTTTTGGTTTTAGGCATGTGATGTACCTTTTATACCCTTCATTAGGATTATTAGTTTTGAGATTATCAATTTTTTTAGAGTGTATATTCTATTTCATATTTGAATTAATTCAAGATTAAGAAAAAAAAATTAACAAAATGTTATCAATATTGTATTTAGCCAATTGGTTTGCATTTTTTTTAATCTCTCATTTTGCATCTTATGACCTCCTTTTGCGATTCAGTACATGTTCAGATCTAAACCCTAATTCTTAGGGCTGGTTCGGCAACCCTTCAAAAAGTTAAAAAGTTAAAAAGTTATCACTATTTATAAAAAAAATTTTAAAAAAATAATATACACATATTAATACAAATAAAAAAAAAAGCCCCAACATTGGTACTGACGTGATGGTGGAGTCGGTGACCGGGGAAAAAAAAAATTATAGTAAAATATTCACTAAATTGGATGATAGAGCTGGGCCCGTGGGGGCCACCATCGGTCCCATTTTGATAATCTAAACCGTTAATATGTAGAACTTGTCTAGTACTATATGCCTGTAAAAAATCACATCTATTGGATATCACTAAATACATGATCAAATCAGTTTTGTATAAAAAATAATGGTGTTATAGTTAACAGTTAACAAAAAAAAACTAACACGACCAAACAGCTATCGATATCCAATCAACGTGATTTTTTACAAGTATATAGTACTCGATGAGTTCTACACATTGAATGGTTTCGATTAGTAAAACGGGACCCATGGTGGGCCCCCATGGACTGAACAGAACCGACTAATTTATGCCCGAAAAGTAGAGAATCAATCTCCTACACTGCCCTCTGCCACGCTGCCCTTTAGTCTTCCAACCGTACGACCTATTCCATCACTTTATTCCCCTATACACTTATTTATACAATTTTTTAATACACATTTTTCTATAAAAAGTCAAAAAGTTAACCCAAACATCCATATTTTTTTCCTCAATTTTTTAGTCTAAAAAGACAAAAAGTACATTTATTTAAGACACCCCTAATAGACCATAATGACAAAAAAGTGATTTATGTAACTAACCTAGAACACAAGAATTAATTTGATTTGGTTTGGTTATTAATTTAATTACAAAGCCATGTCCCCCCCAAACTTTATACAGCATCTTCAAAGCCATCTCATAACTTGTGCTCTATAATTACCTAATAGTTACTAAATAAATAAAAAATAAAATGGTAAATTATATAAATAGTCTCTGTAGTTTATACAATGTGTCAATTTGATCCATATTATTTTAATTTGCTCGATTTTGCCTCTTAATTTAACGGATTGTGTCATTTTAATTCAATAAATAGCAGTTGTTAAGTTTGGTGAATGGAAAATCAAATTATGTGTCAATTTAGTCCCTGTAGTTTACACAATGTGTCAATTTGGTCCGTGTCAAAAATGAGCAAATTAAAATAGCATGGGCCAAATTGACACATCGTGTAAACTAGAAGGACTATTTGCATAATTTACCCCCCTCAAAAAAAAAAAGAAAAAAAAAAAAGAAAAAGCAGTATTCATACTAGAGAATTTCAGAGTTTAGCGATGACTTGGATCCAATAGCTCCAAAAAGTTGTGCCAAACAAATGAAATGTCTTATATGTATGGACCATGGAGGAGCTATCATCTGTGCAGCCGTCCAGGAATTGACAATTTCAAACACCTTTTTTTGGCGGGATCATATCATAGATATAAACAGTCAAATGTTTGGCACAGATGAAAATGCCAAATTGGCAATCATGTCTACACTTATCAATCACTGAATGTGACTTCCATCCCAATATATATATTAACGATAGGTGAATACAATGCGTTTACAATTTTATAATTAAAATTTTAGATGGTTTAATGATTGACGGATACTTTGATAAATGAAAAAAACATTTGATAGTTATGAATAGTTTAATTAATAAGGAAATTATTCAGCAATTATTGGATGTGACATATACTAAAATGTGATTTCATTTCTTTTCCTATCTTCTTTTTATTTAAAAAATGTTTTGGAACTCTAATAAAGAAGTTCTAATGGAATGTGGATCCCACTGTGATAGTGATGTTGGTGTCTTGTGATTTTTTTTTTTTTTTTTGACTTCCATGTCATTAGAGCTCATTAAAGCTCATTGATTTAGAAGGATGTATCATTGTTGTTTTTATTTTTATTTTGAGTTTTGAGTAAGCTTTAGATCTTTATAAAGCTAAAAATACACAAAGTCACAAAGACATAGAGCCTATGTAATCTCTTGTTTTCTCTGTTAGCAAGTATACATAATAAAATTACCACCATCCAATTAATTAGTCTATGCTGACAATGATTGAGAGGTACGTATAGATTTTCTTGTCAGCTCTTGCTTGAGGAAAATATGCTGATATGCCCTTTGTGCGGCTACAATATAATAACCAACCAAAGCCTCAAGTCCTCTGTGATTCTGACACGCGTATGGTGGATCAGCTCCTCTCCTCCCCTCACCTGCATTATAAATAGCAGTCAGTGCCTCCCAACCTTTGAAGCAAAACAATTCAATTTCCTCTGAAATAACTTTCCATTGTTCTCTGTTCTCACTCCCAAAAAAAAAAAAATGTCTGGCTGTGGAGGAAATTGTGACTGTGGCTCTGACTGCAAGTGCGACAAGTATATGTTTTTCTCTCACCCAACCTTCGCACTTCAATTTTCTTGCCATTTTTTTGTTTCCCTATAAAATAGTTTCCTCTCCTTGTTAAAAAAAAGGTTCAACATGTACATAAAAATTAGAAAGTGCTTATGTATTATTTATTAATTTATTTTGTGTGTAAATTTATCGGCAGATGTGGGATGTACCCTGACATAGAGAACACCACCACAACAACCATCATCGCTGGTGTTGCACCACCAGTGACCATGTACGTATCACCTTCAACATTTCACGCTGTTGAATTCTTTTGTTTTTCTTCGTTTGGTAATAAATAAAAAATAAATTTGATTGTATACCTATACGGATATGGATTGTAAGTTGTGGATTTCTTGTAGGTACTCTGAGGGATCGGAGAAAAGCTTTGGAGCAGAAGGAGGGCATGGTTGCAAGTGCGGATCAAACTGCAAGTGTGACCCTTGTACCTGTTAAAATGAACTAAAATGGATCTCAAGCAAAGCGGCGATATAGCTTGACAAGAATGAAAAATAAGGAGGAATGTCTGTGCTTTTGTGTTTATATGTTGGAAAGAGTCTTGGGGTTATATAAAGTAAAATAAGACAGCCATGGACTTCTGAATAATCCAATTGTGGATTGTGCAGAAGTCTTTTGTGGCTACTTGTCAAGCATATTTGTGTCTGCTTTGTGGGTTATGGAGTTTGATGTATGTCTATGAAAGGGTGGAAACAAACGTGATATGAATATAGCTCCTTCAATTGTTGTGTCATATATATTTACTTCTCTTTTGACAATTTTTTTTTTTTTTAAAAAAAATACTACGCCTCCGTTTGGGAAGTGGGTTGGCTTTTTGACTTTTTAGTTTTTTTAACTATTTTAGCCTGTGCTTAAAAGGTTTGTTTGGGAAGGGCTTTTCGGTTTTTTTGAGTTTTTTTGTGAGAGAAGAATGTAATGATTATGGGTTGGATGTGATGTTTTGTTTGTTATGGCTAAAATAACCTATTTTGTTTTTTGTGACTAAAATAACCAAAAAAGCCTGCAAACCCACTTGCCAAACACATTAAGTCATATGTTACAAAGTTAGTGTAAAAAAATAATATACGATTTTTTCACACTTTCTTGACATATCTGCTTTAATACGAGGCGCTTAAGTGCTTGAGTTTCATCTTTTCTTTTTGTTTTTGTCATTTTATTTTAAATAATTTATTAATGGTAGCTGTATATTGAGTGAAATTTTTTTCGTAGTTATACAAGCATTTTTGGTCAATTATGCAATAGGGTTTTTTGTAATTACACAAACATTCTTAGTCAATTATGAAATAGATTTTTTTGTAATTATGCAAACATTCTTGATCAATTGTGAAGCATAAATATTTTATTTTTTGACAAATTACAAATACACTCATAAAATTTGTTAAAAATATGAATCGATTTTATAATATTAGCAATTACAACTATCGTTTGTTATAAATTTTAATTTAACACTATACTCAAGAAAAAATAAAACTATTCAATAATAAATTATCAAAATTGTTTATTGAAAAATATTTCTCATGTCATAAAAAATTGTTAATTGACTTAATGATTTATTTATTAATAAAATTGATCATTTGTTATGCAAGTATAATTTATGTATTAATAAAATTAGTCAGTTGTATATATATGTATTTTCTTCTGCTTCTTTATTAGTTCAGTCTTAGTAGGTTTTTTTTTTTTAAATAGGAGAATTATCTTAATATTTGTTTTATATTTATCTGTTGAGAAAAGTTACATACCATAATTTTTTTTTTTTTTTTTTATAAATTCGAAAGAAATATTAAAGACTCATAAATTCACCTAAAATGATATGTTAATAGAATTGGAGTGATTGGGTGTATAACAAATCAAAAAATATACATATTGTGTGAGTGATTTTCTGACCAAACTGCCAACTTAGTATTCACTTGGAGAGTACTGGCAGAATAGATGACACCTAGCTGACCTGCAACAAAAAGAGAAGATTCCGGCGGTGGTTCGTTCACCCGGGAGCACTCTGACGATCAAGTCAGTATATCTCTCAAAAATAATCAATTGCTAAAAGCACTATTCTGAGAATAAATTGCGTACCTTAGACCCATCGGGGGTGCCTTTCTTTTATAGTTAACTCAGTCCTAGTTCCCATAGAAGCCTAGCTTCAATGGACTCAGGATTACTGCTAATCTTCGACTTCCAGTAGAATTGGGATAAACTCTCTAAGAGTCTTATTCTTACCCAACTGAAGTCTTCTCTCGTTCTAAGACTCTTGTGTCTTATCTTCTTGTCTCGGATTTCGATATCTTCGGAGATAACCTCGGCCTTGCTGAGATCACCTCGGCGTCATGACCAAGACACGTGGCACCTCGGCTGAAACATCGGCGTCACCTTGGCCACGTGTTGGTACTCAGAAAATACATCCCCACCCATATCATACCACATAATTCTATCATATATCTAATGATTTATTCTATTCAATTTCATGTAACAATATTTTAATTTTAAAAAAAATTATTAAAATACAAAACTTAAACATATTATAATAATAGCCCATATCATGCACAGGCCTGTGTAAACTAGTATATATATATTGGTTTGATCATGCAATGCCTTACAAATTTTTTGCTTTTGAGCTCAAAAAAATAAGGTTGAACTATTAATAGGTCATAATTGTTAGAATTAATTCACAAGTTCTATTGAAAATAAATCCTAGTAAAATCGTCACTAAAAATTATTTTTTGTAACGATTTTTTGCATATGTTGTTAAAAATTGACAATTAGTGCCTTTTTTGTCACAATTTTTGTAAATTGTCGCTAAAAGTTACAATTAGTGACTTTTTGTGATAATTTTTCAAACCGTCGCTGAAAGTTGAAAATTAATGACTTTTTTGTGACGATTTTTTTTAACTGTCGCAAAAACTTATAATTAGTGACATTTTTTGTGAGAAAATTTTGAATCTGTCACTGAAAATTAACAATTAGTGACGTTTTTAAAAGTGTTTAATGAAAAATGTAATTAATTATCATAAGACCAATTAAATAATAGGTTCACCTAATAAAACTTACACGTAAGTTCTCAAGAAATAAAATATTTTTTAGTTTTTTTTTTTTTTTTCATCGCCATGAAAAAACGATATACAATGTAGTTCTCACAGCAAAATACAAGCTCTTAAGAGCAAATCTATTAAAAGCAAAATCCTTTACTATCATGAAGCACTAGATAAATACCAACAAAAACCATAGGTCCTAACAAAGTAGCTCTTACAACACGAGAGGCATAAGGGTGACTGGGGTTCTTTGGAATGTCTTAAATAAATGTATTTTTTGTCTTTTTAGATTAAAAAGTTGAAGAAAAAAATATGAATGTTTGGATTAACTTTTTGACTTTTTATGAAAAGATGTGTATTAAAAAATTATATAAATTAGTGTATAAGAGAAGATGGTGTAGTACACAGTACAGAATTGGCAGTCACCTGGTTTGGTATTACATGGGAAAATATTGCCTCATTTTTGGGCTTTGATTGGACAGTGTTGTTCAGCCTATGGGGCCTACCACAGGTCCTGTTTTTCTAATCGAAATCGTTTAATATGTAGAACTCGTCAAGTACTATATGCTTGTAAAAAATCACTTTGATTGGATATCGATAGCTATTTGATCCTGCTAGTTTTTTTGTCAACTGTTAACTATAACAACATCCAATTTTTATACAAAACTGATTTGATCATGTAGTTAGCGATATCTGATAGACGTGATTTTTTGCTAGCATATAGTACTAGACGAGTTTTACACATTGAACGGTTCAGATTATCAAAACGGGACCCATGGTGAGCCCCCACGGACCCAACTTTACCATTCAAATTGATTGAATGTACCCATGCAATTTTTTTTCCCTTTCCTTTCACTAAAGCTGGCCTGACGTGGCCTGGCGTCACCTACATTGATTGAACAAAAAGTGGATTTGCATTTAATATTTATATATTAATTTTTTTTATATTTTTTTGATAAATAGTGATAACTTTTTAATTTTTTTAATAACTTTTTGATTCTTTAACTTTTTTCCCACTTGCCAAACTTAGATCAAGCCACCTCCTTGAATTTGCTTGAAAGATTTATGTTTGTTTCGTTTGTAATTTTGAGGGATTTTTTTCATTGACCATCTTCAAATTTTGATGTTTTTTTATTCTTTTCATGTGACTTAGGCCTCGTTTGGGAATAAGTTAATTTAATAACTTTTTGGCTGTTAAAGTATGAGCTAAAACAAACTAGTATGTTTGAGATGACTTTTTGACTTTTTACGAAAAGATGTGCAAAAAGTAGAGAGAAAAAAGAATCTTTGACTTTTTGGTATCGGTTGTTAGCTTTTTGGCTAATTTGGCTAAAAAGAACTTTTTGACTTTTTGGCTAAAAAGAAGGGTACCCAAATGAGGCTTTGAAAGAGTCTTTAATTCTGTGTGCGCATTCAAACATATCAAAATAAAAGTCAAGCACATTAAATATGCTTTTGTAAGGGATTATACCACCACACCACCATCTCTCCAGTGTAACCCATTCAAATCAACATCATTTCATAGCGAGGAAATACATTTGATTTCGAATTTGATGAGGTTGATTTGGTTATGTATTGAAAATTATGATGATTTGGATTTGATTGTACAATGTGTTTTGAGAATTAGTATTTGATGTTGGGGTAAGGCTATGAAGACGGAAATTAAGCCACGATAGTAGGGTGAACTAAAAAGATGGGGAAGATGTGATAAAAGGGCGTATTATACTAATAGAATAATGTTGGAAAGTAACAAATTCTTTAATGGTGACAGATTTTGAAGGCATGGTACCTCAAATTCACCATGATTAAATTCATACCTTCGAATAAGATTAATAAAATCCATTTTATTTTAAAACGAAACTCTATAAGAGGCCATTATAAATAATTTTTAAAATCTCAAAAAAATTTGTACTAAAAACCATCCCCAAAGTGGTTATGTTGTAATTTTCTCCTAAGGGCATCTCCAATGGTTTACTAAAAAATTTCACCAAATCTGAGTAACAATATGATCAATTCCTCTATCTGATATCAGTCACTCCAACGGTGAACGACTATAACTTTTATCAAAACACAGGATGTCTGAGCGACGATTGGCCGATCGATCGGCAAGAGCAACAAACTATGGATTTAATTCTACGTTGGTTTAACCTTTTGCAAGACCATGAATACATAGAAGCCATGCCTTTGCCTCTCAAAACATTAAGCCTATCAATCACATCTACAACACTACACAAATTTTCAACACCTGAAAATCAATCACAGATTAAAGTACATAAATATATAAATGTGTGTGTGTTGTACCTTTCAAGTAGATAAGGGTGTAATTTTGGCCTGGCCCGGCCCATGTCGGGCCTTGCGGGCTCCCGCCCAAAAATCGGGCTGGGCCGGGCCACAGGCCAGAAACTAGGCCTAGGGGTATTCGGGCTTTGGGTGGGCCAGTGGGTCAGGTTCATGGGCTTGGGCTTGGGCTTGGGCTTGGGCTTGGGCTCGAGCTTTGGGCGGGCCTAAACAATTTTTTTTAATTTTCCCACCAAAATTTTATTATTTCCATTTTAAAAAATGGGCTTCGGGCCGAGCTTTTGGGCGGGCCTTAAACAGGTCAATAGGTTGGGTCGGGCTTCAAAACGATGGCCTAAGCCCTAGCCCTAGCCCATGGCATTGGGCTGTGCTTAAGCTCGGGTCTTAACGGGCCGGCCCCACATCGGGCCGCGGTGCGGGCTTCGTTCCGCCCGCGGGCCACGTGCCAAAATTACACATCTACAAGTAGAGGCCATCTGGTGAAGAAAGAAGGACTTCGATGAAATGTGGAAGTTCGAGCTGTCGATTTTTGTAGAGATAGTAAACTATAGGGACTTTCCGAATTTGCTGATACTTGGGACACCTCTCAATGCAAACTTTTGCCCTTTCCAGACTCACTTGCTAGAACTTCTTCACACATCCCTCCATTTTCAAATTCGAAGCTCCGGACAAATTGTCTTCAAAATCAAAGTATATTAGATTTGAGAGAAAGCTCGAAAAAATTAGTTCTAGCAAAGATGAATAGTGAGAATTACATAGAACATGTGAAGAATTGCAAAGAGGAGTGATACAAGAAATAAAGTAATGGGTCAAAGGAGTAACCAACTTTGTGGCTCATTTGGGTATAAACCATGGCTTTTTCCACAAAATTTTCAAATAGTCGAATGATCGGAGGGACAATTGGCTAGATGTCTGGCTGATCGTTCGGTGGATTCTACTTCCAATATACGCGCACAGTAAATTGGTGAAAGCTGGATCAGATCCTTAATTTGGTGAAAAATTTAAAGCGTTCTCAATTTGATACAGTTTTGATAAAAATCGTTAGAGACTAAAAAAGTGTCCTTTTTCACTAAGGCCTTATTTGGGAAGTAACATTTTTAGCCTAAAAAGTTAAAAAATTATTAAAAAAATCAAAAATCAAACAACCTATATCAAAAAATTAAAAATTTTCTTTTCTCTCTACTTTTTGTACATATTTTCGTAAAAAATTAAAAAGTCATCCCAAACATACTAATTTTTTTATATCATATTTTAGACAAAAAGTCAAAAGTTACTAAAAAATCTTGTTTCCAAACGAGGCCTAAATTCAAATTTAATTAAACGTTAGAGATGACCTAAGGAGCAAATGTCTAATATATAGGTCCGTTTGAAAGTTTCAATTTATAACCAAATAAATAAATATTAATTATTCTTTTTATTTTTTAAATATCTTTTCGTAAAAAATTAATTAAAAATAATTAATAATCAATTACCAAACGGGCCATGGGCCCATAGGATCAAAACCGATTTCCACTGGCCCTTTTCTGGCGGGCAGGCGGGCGGGCGCGCAGCGATGCCTCATATATATATATATAGATCAAGGGTTTCATTGTCGGCTAGGCACACTACATAAATCACAAAACTCTCTACACCTCGAACCCTAAAAATCAAAGTTGTGTGTTCGTAGTGTGGTTTTGAAGAAGATGAACAACAAGATCATGCAAGTTCAGAATGTCCTCCATTATCGATCAGCTCCAAATCCTCTACAGGTTCTTTTCTCCTGTGTGTCTGTTGCATATATATATATGTGTGTGTGTGTGTGTGTGTGTGTTTGTTATAGTCATTGATTTTAGCCTTTTGCCTTCTTGTCTGATTGAGGACTCTCCCGATAATTTGCTCAATTTGATTTTTTAACTCACTCTCTGTACTGTCATTGCTTTGTTGCTTACCTTTTGGCGCTTATACCTTACTTGTTGCTAGGTTGAACCTGACTAGAAAACGGTTTGAATAAACAACTTTTGTGGTGTTTTATGTGGATCGTTTGTTCATCAACAATATGTTCGCTTGGAATACAGAACCTGCATTGGGGGAAGCTCGAATGTGTTTTCTTGTTTTTAAATTGTTACCTTGGATATGAACTTCTTTAGTGATGCCCAAATAGATTGAAATTGAAATTGAAAAATCATAGATAGAATTGATCAACGACGAATTGATAAACTTCAACGTGACCTATGGTATGATTCGTTGATGGTAAGACTGATTAATTAAACATGCATTTCTTCAGGAATTCATAAACCTTCTGTCTTTGAGTCAGTCTGCCCTACTGTTTTCTGTTTTCCCCAGTGTAATTAATAGTTTTTGAAATAATCATTATCTAGTAAGTTTGGAATAAGGGACCACCAAATCTAATCAACTAGTGCCTCTGATGCATTCTTGAATATATATATATATATACATATTTGATTTCAAATTATTAAATTTAGTTTGAAGTATTGTGTACATGAATTTTGGTCAATGAAGTTGAAATGTTGATATTTGTATGGATAAAAAGTTAAACAACTCCAAAAGTGCCATTTCCTTTTCATATTATCGTGTTTCTTTCCTTATTAGCATTGTTTTTCCAAAAAGAAAATTCGTTTGTTGGTCTATCATCTCGTGGCTTTACCTCCTATGGGTTGCATGATTGGTCTTTTGCAAGTGCGACTTTGTTGTGTGAAGCCAGAATAATGTTCTCCTCAATACCAATGTAGCATTTATGCTGCATTTGGACGTTAAGGGAACAACATTGCTGTTAAGTTTGCCCATGTGCTCCCATGTAATGTGTGTTATATTTATACACAATTAGAATATCATAACAAAAATAAATAAATAAAAATGAAATCTATTGTGTCTCAGAGGTTGGAAATGTGGGTATGTAAAAGAGTTTTGCTATGTATACAAACAATATTTTTATACAAAAAAATTTATACAGAATAATGTGTTTTTTGTGATTTTTAATTTAAAAAATACTATCATCTCATCATTTTACATAAAAATTGTCTATAAAAGTTATGTTTACGCAACCATTTTTCTTTCCAAAACAGAAAAGAAAAGATGTTAGTTGAAACTAGGATACATGTTTGTTAACTTAAAGGTATGGCAATGCAAGGGAGGCATCATGAGCAGACTAGGATCACCTTTTTGCAAAGGTGAAAGTTCTCAAATCAAAAAGCTTTTTGGTTTTAGGCATGTGATGTACCTTTTATACCCTTTATTAGGATTATTAGTTTTGTGATTATCAATTTTTTTAGATTGTATATTCTATTTCAGATTTGGATTAATTCAAGATTATGAATTTTTTTTTTAACAAAATGGTATCAATATTGGCCCTGTTTGGTACAGCTTTTTTTCAGCTTATTTCAGCTTTCAACTTAATTTAAGCTATTTTGATGTGTTTGGTTTAACTTAACAATGCAGCTTATAGCTCTTTGTAAGTCAGAAATCAGCTTGTTCTTTGAGTGGAGCAGGAGAAGCTTAATTTATAAGTCAGAAATCAGCTTATGTTCGTAGTTATAAGCTATAAGCTGTTAAGGCATAAACTATAAGCACTTTCCCACAGCTCTACCAAACAGGGCCATTGTAATTAGCCAATTGGTTTGAATTTTTTTTTAATCTCTCATTTTGCTTCTTTAGCCGACCCCATTTGATGGGACTAAAGGCTTGGCTTGGCTTGGCTTGGTTTGGTTTCTCATTTTGCATCTTATTACCTCCTATTGCGATTCAGTATATGTTCAGATCTAAACCCTAATTTTGTTGGTCAAATTTGATACAACATAATGACAAAAAATGATTTATGTAACTAACCTAGAACACAAGACTTGATTTGATTTAGTTTGGTTATTAATTTATTTACAAAGCCATGTCCCCCCAAACTTTATGAAGCACTTATCTTCAAAGCCATCTCATAACTTGTGCTCTAGAGAATTTCAGAGTTTAGTGATGGATTGGCTCCAATAAGTTGTACCAACTTTTGTTTTTTTAACTGTCTTTACAAATGAAATGTCTTATAAGTATGGACTATGGAGGAGCTATCATCTGTGCCGCCGTCCAGGAATTGAAAATTCCAAACTCCTTTCTTTTGCTGGCATCATATCATAGATATAAACAGCCAAATGTTTGGCACAGATGAAAATGCCAAATTGGCGATCATGTCTACACTAATCAATCACTGAAAGTGACTTCCATCTCAATATATATATATATATATATTAACGATAGGCGTAAATATGACGCGTTTATAATTTTATAATTAAAATTTAAAATGGTTTAGTGATTGAGGAATACTTTGATAAATGAGTAAAACATCTAATAGTTTTGAATGGTTTAATGAATAAGGAAATTATTCAGCAATTATTGGACGTGACATATACTAAAACGCGATTTCATTTCTTTTCCTATCTTTTTTTTATTTTTATTTTTATTTTTTGAGTTTTGAGTAGGCTTTAGATCTTTATAAACCTAAAAATACACAAAGTCACAATGACATTAGAGCCTATGTAATCTCTTGAATTCTATTTTAGCAAGCATACATAATAAAATTACCACCGTCCAATTTCCTATGCTTCTTCAATATTGTTTTCAACTGAGCTAATTAATTGGTCTATACTGACAATGATTGAGAGGTATAGATTTTCTTGTTAGCTCTTGCTTGAGGAAATTATGCTGATATGCACTTTGTGCGGCTATTATATAATAACCAACCAAAGCGTCAAGTCCTCTGTGATTCTGACACGTATATGGTGGATCAGCTCCTCTCCTCCCCTCACCGGCATTATAAATAGCAGTCAGGGCCTCCAACCTTTGAGGCAAAACAATTCAATTTCCTCTGAAATAACTTTCCATTGTTCTCTCTTTCTCGCCCCCTAAAAAAATGTCTGGCTGTGGAGGGAACTGTAACTGCGGCTCTGACTGCAAGTGCGACAGCAGCTCCAAGTATATCTTTTTCTCTCCCCCAACCTCGCACTCCAATTTTCTTGTCATTTTTTTGTTTCCCCTATAAAGTAGTTTCCTCTCGTTAAAAAAAAAGGTTCAACGGCGTGGTCGACCCGTAGGAGGATCGGTGGGAGGAAGAACCGGTGGAGAAGGAGGTGTGGCAATAAGAGGTAGACCTTCAGGGAGAGCAGACTGGACGGGATCAGGAGTGAGCAAGGGCGTCCCGATGAAGGAGGAACCTGTATCAAAATCAGCAGAGAAAAGATCTATGGAAGGATTAGTAAACAGTACAGGAGTGGAAAGTGCGGGTAAGTGAAAGGAGGATAGCGAGGAAAACATTTGGTGCTCCCAAAAAACGACATGACGGGAGATACGAAGGTGTTTAGAGAGAGGATCCCAACAGCGAAAGCCTTTATGTTCAATTCCATACCCAAGAAAGCAACAAAGACGAGAACGAGGTTCAAGCTTGGTGTGTTCATGGGATTGAAGTAGAACAAAGCAGGCAGAGCCAAAAACCCGGAGATTAGCGTAAGGAGGGGGAGTGCCATGCAGACGTTCAAAGGGAGTTTGATTATGGATGACAGGAGAAGGAGCACAGTTGATAGTGTAAACAGCAGTGAGGGCAGCTTCCCCCCAAAAGTTTTCAGGGCAGGAAGAAGAGAGAAGAAGGGCGCGAGTAGTGTCAAGAATATGCCTATGTTTCCGTTCAGCACGGCCATTTTGCTGGGACGTGCCAGCACAAGAACGATGAGGCAGTGTACCATGATGCTGAAGAAAGGAAAGGAAATCTGAATCCCGATATTCCATAGCATTGTCAGAGCGAAAAATTTTGATAACTTTGGAGAATTGGGTGTGAACCATTTGGGCAAATTTATAATAAATGTGTTTAAGTTCAGACCTATGTTTCATGAGAAAAAGTCAAGTAAACCGGGAAAAATCATCAATAAAAATAATAAAATAGCGGGATCCCCCCATAGTAGTAGTAAGGGAGGGTCCCCAAATATCCGAATGTATAAGATCAAAAGGTGCAAAGGAAACAGAAGTACTCTTATTAAATGATAAAGCAGGTTGTTTGGCAAGTTGACAGGGGATACAATCAAAATTATCAGGAATTACATGACCCAACTGTCCACTAGAAACCAAAGACCGTAAGCGATTAACAGAAATATGCCCTAAACGACAATGCCAAAGATGAAAGGGAGATAATGAGGAAGTAGATGTAGGAGCAGCAATCGGAGGAGAGGCAGGAACATGAAGGTGAATGAGTTCATAGAGACGTCCATGCTTACGGCCGATCCCAATAGTCTGCCCTGTCTGAGGGTCCTGTACCAAACAATCAATAGTAGAAAATGTGACAGTTAGACCAAGTTCACATAATTGACCAATGGAAATAAGGTTTAAAGTGAGAGCAGGGATATGATAAACTTGAGGTATAGATAAAGAAGAGGTGGAAACAGTACCAATATGACGGACAGACATAAGGGAACCATCAGCAGTATGAATTGAGGGAAGATGAGGAGAGAAGGAGAAGGAAGAAAAGATAGTAGAACTGGAGGTCATATGATTACAACAGACAAAGTCAAAATACCAAGAAGAGTTACCTTGGGTTACAGACAAAGCAGTAGGAGGAGGTGTACCAGAAGGGGAGAGAAGTTGTTTGAGCATGGCCTTTACATCTGTCGGAGAAAAGCGAGGGGTAGACGGAGCAGGTGACTCAGAGAACCCCGCAAAGGCAGAAGCATCAGTGTGATGAGACTGATGCCCGGAAGCAGCAGCAGTAGTGTGATGAGACTGATTCCCAGAAGCAGCAGTAGCAGTGTGATGAGACTGATTCCCGGAACGATGAAAGCTTCCCTGGGAAGAGCCACTGCGAGAGGAGTGACTATTGGAGGATGATCAGGATGGATTGCGAAAACAATCCTGTTGCAGATGACCAGGACCAAGTTTGTTGCAGTAGCGGCAGGATCTGACGGGGCAATTGACCAGGAGATGGGTTGAAGGAAGGCCCCGATTCTGACAATAGAGGCAAGCAGTGGTCCGTTGGGTAAATGATGGCCGGTACGGAGAAGTGGCAAGAACAGAGTCCACATGATGAGTTTGAAGAGTACCAAGATGCGTCTCCTCTGATAGCAACTCAGAAATTGCTTGTTCAAGAGTGGGCAATGGATGGCGATGAAGTAGAGAGGCACGTACGGGCTCAAACGAGGAAGTAAGAGCCATAAGAAAATGCACCAACCTTTGCTGGTTGCGATAGATAGTAAATAAAACAGCATCTTTGGGGGTATGCCAAGTTGGTTCTGAAAGAGCAAGCTGATCCCAAACAGAGTACATTTGAGAAAGGAAGTCATTAATGGACTGAGTGGATTCTTGGCGCATGCGGTGAAGTTGGTTCTGAAGTTGATATTGGTGGGTAAGACCAGTAGTCTGGTATCGTTCTTTCAAGAAATCCCAGATGTCTTTTGCAGGAGTAGTTACAAAGTCAAGCTGAAAGCGACCAAACTGAAGACTGATAGATGTAACAGAGGTATTACGAAACCAGGTAATGATTTGGTAATTCTTACTGTCACATTCCTCAAGTCGGTCTTCAAATGTAGCAGTAGGAACAGTAGTTTCATTAGTGTCACTGTCTTTCACCGGTTTAGTCACATCCCCGGTGACAATTCGCCAGAGCTTCTTCCCTTTTAGGAAGGAGGACATGGCTTGGGCCCACAGAACATAGTTTGAACCATTCAAAATAACGGAAATAGGATGGGAGGCATCATGACGATCCATAATACTAGTTGAATAGGGTTTAAAGTAATATGATAGACCTGTAGGAGCAAAATTAGGTAAAACAGAGTGTACCAGTGAGTCCGGAAGGTCGAAAATAGCCAGGAAAGGTATGCTGGACAGAGGTGATGTCAGCAAATATGTCAGCGACGCACGTTAGCAGAGTGCAGGAAGGAACACGTTAGTAGGAAGCGGCGGTGCACGGTAGCGGCAGGCGCAGACGCGGCGCACGGAATAGGGTTTAAAGTAATAGGATAGACCTGTAGGAGCAAAATTAGGTAAAACAGAGTGTACCAGTGAGTCCGGAAGGTCGAAAATAGCCAGGAAAGGTATGCTGGACAGAGATGATATCAGCAAATAGGTCAGCGGCGCACGTTAGCAGAGTGCAGGAAGGAACACGTTAGCAGGAAGCGACGGTGCACGGTAGCAGTCAGGCGCAGACGCGGCGCACAGTAGCTGAAACGGCGCACGAAAGGCGCACAGTAGCGGGCGCGTGTGAGAGTGGTGGCGGAAATGGTGACGCGTGTGGGCGCGTGAAAGGTTTTCTGGGGCCGGGCTTGGTGCCGTTGGAATCGTGAGGAAATTCCGAGTGGTTTGATGTAGTGCCGCTGTGGATGGGACTAAACACCAAAATCGCAAATTGCCAGAAATGTAATACTGTGCTCTGATACCATGAAATAATAATTGAAGAAAGTGTGAGAAGATAGAGATGAGAGGATAGAGAGAGAGAGAGGCACAAATGTTTCTGTTAATTGTACATTTATTACATAGAGAAGGCACTCTATTTATAGAGGATGCCTTGGATGATTACCCACCGAAAGGTGCTAACACTAACAATTAAATATACAAGACCCACCGAAAGGTGCTAACACTAACAATTAAATATACAAGACTAAAGCTAACACTAACAATTAAATATTAACACAATGCTAATGATACACTAACATATACTACACTAACGAACACAATGATGCTAACACTACAAAAACACAATGATGATGATACACTAACAAAAGCATTTTATGGATAGGGAGAATCATTGTTGGAGGTTGAACTTGATTAAATTATTTTTTCCAGTAAACTGTATTGGCCATATCCTCTCTATCTATATTTCGTTTCAAAATCATGAGGATCAGTTGGTGTGAAATCTGGATATAAGCAAGCCTTAACACGATTTTATCCATCGTGTCGAGCCCAAAGTTCGCAAAATATAGTTTGGAAAAAAGTGTGGTTGCTTAAAATACCTCCAAAATGGACTGTTTTTTTTTTTTAATGGAAATGCCTTCATTGCATTTTACCTGTACAATGGGAGCTCAAAAGAAGAGGGGTGACGGTTGATCCAATTTGTGCTCAGTGCCATTCGAGTGAGGAAACTTTGGAACATGTGTTTTTTGATTGTTCTTTTTCACAGGGTGTGGAGGGGTTCCTCATTGGGACTAGATTTTAGTATTGGAAGTCCGATGTCTTTTTTTTGCTGGTTTAAAAATTGGATGGAGCAAATCGGAGATGACAAGATTATTATTCAGTCAGTGGCCATACTTTGGGCTATTTGGTTACAACGCAACAGCTTTGTTTTTAATCATAATGTGTAGTCGTGTTCACACACAATTGGGTTAGCTAACGAGTGTTTCACTATGGCCATCAGTCGTAATGTTAGAAGAGTCTACTTCTTTATCACAGTCTTAATGCTACTTAAGTTTAATAGTTCTAATGTTTTCTTATTTGTATAATTTAACGGTGAAGAATTTTTCATGATCATTTTCATCATATTTTTTTCATGATACGTAGCATTATTCTTTTCTGCACTGTAACAAAAGTTTGTGAAGCTAACATGTTTGATTAAACCACCAAGGGTCATCGCAGTCGGTAAAGGAGTTTACACTTCTCTTTATTCAGTCTTTAAAATTTTTTTATTATTCAAGTGAAAGTTCAACGATTTATGTGAATTGATTAGTTTTTCTTAATTCTCAAGACGATCAGTATTTAGGTGAAATTTTACACCGAATTGATAATATCAATTTTATTATATTAAAAATCGATACAAATCAAATTTTTTATCAAACAGCACTAATTCAAACGGTTTGGCGCACTGTAGTTTAATCGGTTTAAGTAGTTTCAAAATGAATCGTTTCTTAAATTTGTAGTATGATAAATAATTCATATAAAAATATTACATTAGCCATTTGTCCATAATTGTAACCATATCCAATCCAATTATTCACAAAAATACAAACAAAAAAAATTAATAAATACTAATACTTGAAGTTTTTACTAAATTAGAATTAGAAATAAAATATAATTTAAGAACCAAAGTCTTAACATCAAAATAAAACCAAAAGTTAAAATAATAATTTTATTATATGTAAACATCTACGGTCGGTTTCGGTGAAAATCGGTGTACAATATGTCGAAACCGATATCGAATAAAATATCAAAAACAAAATTTTAAAACCGAACAGACCGATTCATATTAAAATACCGACTACCAATTCGATTTGGTTCAACTAGTTTAGTCAATTTTTTTCTTACCTTCCTACTTATAAGAGTGAATCTTAAGAGTCTTGCCTTAGGATTGTTTTGAATATTAAAAAAAAAAAAAATACATGTTTGATTAAATGACAATGTGAATAATAATTTTCCACGAGTATGGCGGGGTGAATTTGAGAAGGAATGTGAAGACATAAATAGGCATATTCTCTCTCTCTCTCTCTGTGAAAATAGTAGACCAAGATGTACACGGCACTGTTGCCTTGACTTGGTCCGGTGGAGTGAACCTGTCTTAATTAATACTAGACTCTGTTCATCACCCCCCTAGCCCATATTAAACTCACCGATAAGTAGGGGTGCCACCCAGTTGAGTTTGGGTTGCATGTCATCCGCTACGTGACTTAATGGAATTTAAATTGAGAAAATTTGGTTGTCTTTGATAGAGCTTTGTAAATATGATTTGAGAGTATAAGTTGTATTTTGAATTTGTGAGTTGTGGAATTATGATTTGAGTGTAGAAAATTTATTTGGTTATGATTTTTGAATAGAGTGTTGAATTAAGTTTTGAATTGTATGTGGAATTAAGTTTTGAAAGTTTGATATGACATGTGAAATAAGAAAATTTGTTTGGTGATGAGTTTTCAAAACTTAATTCAACCTATAATTGATTATCAAACACACAACTCGTAACTCGATATCCGTATTTTTTATCAACAGTCATAACCAAACTATTTTTAAAATACTCAAACAAAAAAATGATTTTTTTTCAATTAATTGTTTTTAATTAATTTTTTTGAATAATTTTTTTTTCAAATAATTTTTTTTTCAAATAACTTCTATGTCAATTATTTTATGTCAATTAATTTTTTAGGCCTGTATAAACATTAAAAATATTTAGAAAATTAAAATATTAAAAATATTCCGAAAATCTAAACCTAACAAAACCTCAATTTCCCCCCTATTTTTTCCCCATCTTTCCCCATTTTTTTTCATTTCCTTTCAGGTTTGTAGAGCCCAAGTTTCGGAGCCCTAACTTTCGAAACAACACTGTCTCAGCATATTTAAATATTAAAATATTTTAAATATTTAAAAAATTAAATATTGATTTGAATTGAGTTTTGAAAAGAGTTTTGAAGTATTTGTTTGGTTATGAGTTTTGAAAAGAGTTTTCAAAACTTAATTCAAATTGCTATAACTCATAACAAAACACATTACTTTCATATTATTGAAAATTTTGATCAACACTCATAACCAAACTCTTTTTAAAATTCAATTAAAAAAATTTATTATTAACAAAAAATAACATTAATCAATTTTTTAATTGAAAATACTACAAAGGAAATATTTTTTTTTTCAAAATAAATATTCAAAAAATTTAAATCATAAATATTTAAATAATTTAGATAATCTAAAAAATTTAATAAGTAAAAAATTAAAATAAATATTCAAAAAATTTAAATTGTAAAAATTTAAATAATTTAAATATTCAAAAAAATTAAATAATTTAAAAAATTAAAATATTTAAAAATATTCAAAAAATTAAAAAAATCGTAACATATTTAAATATTAAAATATTTTAAATATTTAAAAAATTAAATATTGATTTGAATTGAGTTTTGAAAAGAGTTTTGAAGTATTTGTTTGGTTATGAGTTTTGAAAAGTAATGATTATGTTTTGAATTGAGTTTGGAAAAATGGGTATAGAATTATAATTTAAAAGCTCAAAACAAACACCACACTCAAATCAATAGGTGGAACTATAATTTGAGAGGCCTACCAAACGGAGCCTTTTATTCTCATATGATAATTATAGTTTTGAAATTGACCGAGCAGGTTAGGCAGATTGATGGGTATATGCAGGTCAGATTGACGAATTAAATGAATTCTAAATTTTCAAAAATAATTCTAATTTTTTACTGAATAAATCTTATTTTATTAATTTTTTAACTGAATAATGAGGGGGAGTGAGAGTTCTGTTTTTTTATGAAGTGAAAAGCACTCCTTTTAAATTTTAATACTTTATTTATTAATATGCACGTAAATTAATATTTATGAAGAATTCTTGATTCTATGTGATTGGGTCGGGTTTGGCAAATTGAAACTAGAATATTCGTCACCTGATTGAAATTCAATTTTTTTGAAATTACTAAACTCACATCCATCTGCCCGTTGCATCTAACTTGGTCATTTGAGACGAGATTGAATCGGGTTTGACGAATTGGGCGGGTTGAATATTGATGTTTGCCTAACCTTACTAATTCATGAAGAAAAAAAATAAATAACAAAACAAAATAAATCTTCTACTCGTAATAAAACACAATTCTCTTATGAGTAGGACTATCTAATTTTGTTATCGATTTATGTGTTTGTAGATTTTTTGAGAGGAAAATTAAGATTGAGTTTGACAATTATTTTTTCTTAGAATAAAGTTGTCAAAAAAAAAAAAAAAAAACCTAAAAGGTTTGGTAAATGCTAGAAAAATTAGTATTGTTTTGTTATCTGGAAAGTTTTTAAGTGAGTGGATGTGTTTTTTTACTTGTTTTTATTTTAAAGGTTTGTTTAAAAAATTACTTTTTATACCTTTCGGAAAGTAAAGAAATACAATTTTTTTAAAAATTCATATATATTTTGCAATTACTAAATAAAGATTAAAAAAAATTTAAATTGTTTTTATGATTTAGAAATTGATGTGACATATTTTTCCAAGAACTAAGTTGAAGTAGCAAATACAGTTAATTTGCCACATAATTTGAAAGAATCTTTAAGAAGACCTTTCCATTCTTCATTCATGTCGCTGATTCTTCGGCAGAGATTCCACATCAATTGGAGAAATTCTAAGGAATAATAGTATGAATCAAGATTTATGAACTCATAATTTGTCAAGAATGTGGTTGTGTTAGACAATTTTCACTGTATTTAAATAAATTAAATTCTGTTGTGTACTAAACAACAACCAGAATATAAAGAAATAAAGGAAATGAGAGAATTTGTTTGATTACAAAAAACAAACTCGAAATAAAAATAAATAAATAAAAACATATTTTATTTTGTTACAAAAATAAAATTAAAATCTGATTTAAATAAAAATAATAACACTGAAAATAAATTAAATAAGTTGCTTGATTTAATTTCTTCGAATTATAATCTAATCAAGTCCAGTGTTTGACACTGTGTCCTTAAGACAGATTCGTCCTCTCCACGGTGCTTTCAGAAGGACGTCTATCTCCTAGGATAAAATGATCTACTACAAACAATAGCAGCACTACAAATTGTTTGTCTTACGAACACACTAAGTGTTTACATTTTTTCTTTCAGAAATTAAATGCAGCAAAATGCAGAGATTTATAGCAGAGGATGAAGTATGAAAATTAGAGTAAAATCCAAATGGGAGGCTAGTCTATTTATAGATGTAAAGGTGGCTGCTGGTTTTGAATTGAACAGGTATGAAACCTGTTGGTTTTGAATTCAAATAGATTTGAATATGTTGGGTTCATAATTTAAATAGATAAAAAACGGGAAGGGCCATGTTTGGATGTACAGTAAAACCAGACCAGTTTATTTCTGGGAAGGGCCTTCTTTGGATGTACAGTAAAACCAAACCAGTTTATTTCCAGTTTAATTTGAATTCTGGATTTTATTTTACCAAAAAATAAAATAAAATTCAAATGTTTTTAGCCCAAAAAGATTAGTATTGGGCCGAACAAGCCCAACCCTAGGCCCAGCCCGACTAGACGGACGACGGCGCGCGCGGGTGTGGTAATTTTTGGGTCCAATGGGTCTAGCCCATTTTGCCCATAATCTCTCCCTCTAAAACACTTGGGTACCCCTTGGGACACACCCCAAGTACCAAACCCATGCCTTATAAACCCATTCAAAACTTCCAACCAAATCAATGTGGGATAAGCCTTATTCAATACCTTTAAGGATTTTTCACCAAAACTCCATTTCCATGGAGCATACTTTGGTTTCAATTTCCCATTCACTCGGTAATGGTTTTGAGCAACCAAATATACCACGTGAATCACAATGCGGCATAGAACGCATTACCACTTTGACCGGTGAAAATCGACGCATGGGGCCCACCTAAAAAATAGACCAAATTTAGGAAAAAAATTCTGGTTTTATCCAGAATTTTATAACCATTTCCAACAATCCCCCACATAAATGGAATTTGATGACAACGGAAATACAACAATATGCAGACTTTATCGAGAGAGTATAAGTCGAAAATATCTTGCATCAGGATAGGTAGCTTTCAGCCTTGAACCTTCCCTAGTGATAACCTATCGGACTTACTGGCTAACCAATGGACGCGATGCCTTGAATTGTTCAGCCGTTTGTGTAAGCCAAGACAATAGATTTCACACAAAATATCTTCTAACACATCGTGGTTCTCACTGTTGTGTTCATTTTGGCCTTGAACGCTCCTGGTTTTCATAAGTGTTTCTACGGATATGCAGCAGATACAACTACTACTACCATACTATTCACTACGACCTAGTGATTGGTTTAGTGGTAAAAACTTGAATTTTTTCATTCAGTGTTTGAGTTTGGATCTTCTTATTCTTCAACGCCTATAGACTATGGTGGTACCTTAGTTCTAGTTCCAACAAAGGTGTCGTAAAATTTCCTTCAGATTCTTTGTAGTGCCGATAGGGCAATATTTTCTTATGGATATGTGAAACAGTCTATCTATATATTATTTTTTGAATAAGTAAATT
>NW_021027461.1:1428253-1459206 GCF_004153795.1 Camellia sinensis
CTTCCCATTCACTCATAAATGGTTTTGACGTTCCGTCTTCACCGTTTGCGCTTGTGTTTGAGGTAGTTCTTGAATTCCTTCCAGCCTTTTGGTAATTTTTCAATTAAGGCTGCAACTTGAAAGGATTCACTGAGAGACATACCTTCTGCGTGAATGTCATGCAGAATGAGTTGGAAATCTTGAGCTTGGCTGATCACAGTTTTTGAATCAACCATTACAAAATTCAAGAATCTGCCAACCACAAATTTCTTTGAGCCGGCATCTTCCGTTTTATATTTTTTCTCCAACGATTCCCAAAGTTCCTTTGCTGTCTTGATTGGACTGTAGACGTTACATAATGTGTTGTCAAGTCTGTTCAAGACGTAATTCCGGCAAAGGAAATCGACATGTTTCCAAGCATCAACCGCAACAACCACTTGCCGGTCGGTTTCATCCTCTTTCAGGATAGGAGCATCTTCACAGAAGAAACGAGCCAGGTTCATAGTTGTAAGATAGAATAACATTTTCTGTTGCCATCTTTTAAAGTCAGTTCCTATGAACTTCTCTGGCTTTTCACCGTGATTTACCGGTACTGTTACAACAGGAGAGGGGGTTGGCGTCATTGCAGCCACCACAGTAGTACTTGTTTGGACATTAGTTTCAGTAGCCATCAATTCTAATATATAAAACAAAATTATAATTAGAATTTACACTACAAAGAAAATTAAATCAAATTCACATAATTAAATTCTGTAAAAAATAAAAGAAACAAGAATGTAACTTTTATTTTCCAATTAATTTGAAAATAAAATAAAATTTTATTTAAACAAATTAATTCCACACAGAAAATTAAATTCTGTAAAATAAAAGAAATAAAACTATAAATTTTATTTTCCAATTAATTTAGAAATAAAATAAAATTTTATTTAACCAAATTAATTCCACGCGAGAAATTAAATTCTGTAAAATAAAAGAAATAAGAAAATAACTTTTATTTTTCAATTAATTAGGAAATAAAATAAAATTTTATTTAACCAAATTAATTCCACACAGAAAATTAATTTCAGTAACTTTTCAATAATTAAAATACTGAAAATAAAATTTTAATTAATGAAAACTCAGAAAATAATTTCTAAAAAACCAAAATTAATTTCCTGACAAATTTCCACTAAAATATATTCTGAACTGTTAATGACACCAGTATCGTACTACTAGTTGTCAAAGAAAAGAGACAGTATATTACTACTATCTGTCAAATAGCATATAATCACTATTTGTTTTTCCAACCAGAATATTATTTTGTAAATTCACAGAAAATAATTTTCTTCCGAAATTATTACAAAGAATGAAAAAGGGAAACAAACAAAAAATTCTGTAAACAGAATAATTCGAATCTGTCTTAAGATTGTTGGAACAATCTTCTGTGTCTATAAAATAACTTGAAATAAATTCAAACAAAATAAATAAATAACATACCGGATTTATTTATCGAACCAAATTAAAATTAAGACCAAGTTGAGTGTGTGACACTCTGTCCTTAAGACAGATTCGCCCCGCTACGGTGCTTACGGTTGAGTGGCGTCTATCTCCCACGATATAATGATCTTCGCAAATTGTAGTAGCACTTCAAACAATTTGTTCGGCGAACCAAACCTGTGATCTATACTCTCTCTATTTTATTCTAAAACTAAATATGAAGAATAAATGCACTAGAGAAAAATTGGACAACAATGATGGAATATCATACTGAATTTTTCAGAATTTTTCCAAGTCCCAAAACTGCTGGAATAGCATCTATATATAGGCAAAAAATGAGACAAAAAACCTGCCCGAACAGGTGCTACCTGTTAAGTATCCAAAACAGTTTCGGACCGTTAACACTATGAAACCTTATATTCAAACAAATTTGAAAAAGGTTGTCCGTTGGTCAACTAAAGCAACTGCTAGTAACCTTATTTATTAAAAACTATTTAGAATATATATATAACTAAATTGAAAAATTTAATAAATAAAGTAAGAGATACAAATTTTTAGGAAACCACTAAGGAACCTAAAATTTGAATTTAGAATTTAAACAAAATTCCCACAATTACAAACTTTAGGAAACCACTTATGAACCCAAAATTTAAATTTAGAATTAAATTATATTCCCACAATAATTTTTATTGAAAAAATTTAAAAGAATTTTTTATCTAAAAAATTAATGTTAAACCTGAAAACGACGTTAACTTCCCATTCATTCATAAATGGTTTTGACGTTTCGTCTTCACCGTGTGACTTGCCACGCGGTAAGGAATACGTCACCTCTTCGGACCCACCCCAAAAGATATTTGGGACCCACTCAAATTTGAGCTTAATAATATGCCTATATTAAACCATTTTCCCAACATATAGCTCCTTCAATTGTTGTGTCATATATATTTACTTCTCTTTTGACAATTTTTTTTTTTTTAAAAAAAATACTACGTGTGCTTTAAGGCATATGTTACAAAGTTAGTGTAAAAAAATAATATACGATTTTTTCACACTTTCTTGACATATCTGCTTTAATACGAGGCGTTTAAGTGCTTGAGGTTTATCTTTTCTTTTCGATTTTGTCATTTTATTTTAAATAATTTATTAATGGTAATTATATATTGAGTAAAATTTTTTTCATAATTATGCAAGCATTTTTGGTCAATTATGCAATAGGTTTTTTTGTAATTACACAAACATTCTTAGTCAATTATGAAATAGATTTTTTTGTAATTATGCAAACATTCTTGATCAATTGTGAAGCATAAATATTTTTTTTTTTGACAAATTACAAATACACTCATAAAATTTGTTAAAAATATGAATCGATTTTATAATACTAGCAATTACAACTATCGTTTGTCATAAATTTTAATTTAACACTATACTCAAGAAAAAATAAAACTATTCAATAATAAATTATCAAAATTGTTTATTGAAAAATATTTCTCATATCATAAAAAATTGTTAATTGACTTAATGATTTATTTATTAATAAAATTGATCATTTGTTATGCAAGTATGATTTATGTATTAATAAAATTAGTCATTTGTATATATATGTATTTTCTTCTGCTTCTTTATTAGTTCAGTCTTAGTAGGGTTTTTTTTTTTTTTTAAATAGGAGAATTATCTTAATATTTGTTTTATATTTATCTGTTGAGAAAAGTTACACACCATAATTTTTTTTTTTATAAATTCAAAAGAAATGTTAAAGACTCATAAATTCACCTAAAATGATATGTTAATAGAATTGGAGTGATTGGGTGTATAACAAATCAAAAAATATACATATTGTGTGAGTGATTTTCTGACCACACTGCTAACTTAGTATTCACCTGGAGAGTACTGGCAGAATAGATGACACCTAGCTGACTTGCAACAAAAAGAAAAGATTCCGGCGGTGGTTCGTTCACCCGGAACACTCCGACGATCAAGTCAGTATATCTCTCAAAGATAATCAATTGCTAAAAACACTATTCTGATAATAAATTGCGTACCTTAGACCCATCGGGGGTGCCTTTCTTTTATAGTTAACTCAGTCCTAGTTCCCATAGAAGCCTAGTTTCAATGGACTCAGGATTACTGCTAATCTTGGACTCCCAGTAGGATTGGGATAAACTCTCTAAGAGTCTTATCCTTACCCAACTGAACTCTTCTCTCATTCTAGGATTCTTGTGCCTTATCCGCTTGTCTCGGATTCCGATATCTTCGGAGATAATCTCGGCCTTGCCGAGATCATCTCGGCTTCATGACCAAGACACGTGGCACCTCGGCTGAAACGTCGGCGTCACCTTGGTCACGTGTTGGTACTCAGAAAATATATCCCCACACATATCATACCACATAATTTTATCATATATCTAATGACTTATTCTATTCAATTTCATGTAACAATATTTTAATTTTAAAAAAAATTATTAAAATACAAAACTTAAACATATTATAATAATAGCTCATATCATGCACAGGCCTGTGTAAACTAGTATATATATATATTGGTTTGATCATGCAATGCCTTACAATTTTTTTGCTTTTGAGCTCAAAAAAATAAGAGTAAACTATTAATAGGTCCTAATTGTTAGAATTAATTCACAAGTTTTATTGAAAATAAATCCTAGTAAAATCGTCACTAAAAATTATTTTTTGTAACGATTTTTTGCATATGTTGTTAAAAATTGACAATTAATGACTTTTTTGTCACAATTTTTGTAAATTGTCGCTAAAAGTTGAAAATTAGTGACTTTTTTGTAACAATTTTTTTTAACTGTCGCAAAAACTTATAATTAGTGACATTTTTTGTGAGAAAATTTTGAATCTGTCACTGAAAATTAACAATTAGTGACGTTTTTAAAAGTATTTAATGAAAAATGTCATTAATTATCATAAGATCAATTAAATAATAGGTTCACCTATTAAAACTTACACGTAAGTTTCCAAGAAATAACATACTTTTTAGTTTTTTTTTTTTTTTTTCATTGCCATGAAAAAATGATATACAATGTAGTTCTCACAACAAAATACAAGCTCTTAAAGAGCAAATCTATTAAAAGCAAAATCCTTTACCATCATGAAGCACTAGATAAATACCAACAAAAACCATAGGTCCTAACAAAGTAGCTCTCACAACACGAGAGGCATACAGGTGACTGGGGTTGTTTGGGATGTCTTAAACAAGTGTATTTTTTATTTTTTTGGACTAAAAAATGGAGAAAAAAAATATGAATATTTGGATTAATTTTTTGACTTTTTATGAAAAGATGTATATTAAAAAATTACTATAAATTAGTATATAGGAGAAGATGGTATAGTACACAGTACGAAATTGGCAGTTAGCCGGTTTGGTATTACATGGGAAAATATTGCCTCTTTTTTTGGGCTTTGATTGGACAGTATTGTTCGGCCTATGGCGGCCCACCACGGGTCCCGTTTTTCTAATCGAAACCGTTCAACATGTAGAACTCGTCAAGTACCATAAGCTTGTAAAAAATAACTTTGATTGGATATCGATAGCTATCTGATCCTGTTAGTGTTTTTGTCAACTGTTAACTATAACACCATCCAATTTTTATACAAAACTGATTTGATCATGTAGTTAGCGATATCCGATAGACGTGATTTTTTGTAAGCATATAATACTAGACGAATTTTACACATTGAACGGTTCAGATTATCAAAACGGGACCCATGGTGAGCCCCCATGGGCCCAACTTTACCATTCAAATTGATTGAATGTACCCATGCAATTTTTTTTCCCTTTCCTTTCACTAAAGCTGGCTTGACATGGCCTGACGTCACCTACATTGATTGAACAAAAAATGGATTTGTATTTAATATTTATATATTAATTTTTTTTATATTTTTTAATAAATAGTGATAACTTTTTAATTTTTTTGATAACTTTTTGATTCTTTAACTTTTTTTCCACTTGCCAAACTTAGATCAAGCCACCTCCTTGAGTTTGCTTGAAAGATTTATGTTTGTTTCGTTTGTAATTTTGAGGGATTTTTTTCATTGACCATCTTCAAATTTTGATGTTTTTTTTATTCTTTTCATGTGACTTAGGCCTCATTTGGGAACAAGCTAATTTAGTAACTTTTTGGCTATTTAAGTTAAAATATGAGCTAAAACAAACTAGTATGTTTGGGATGACTTTTTGACTTTTTACGAAAAGATGTACAAAAAGTAGAGAGAAAAGAGAATATTTGACTTTTTGGTATCAGTTGTTGGCTTTTCGACTAATTTAGTAACTTTTTGACTTTTTGGCTAAAAATAAGGGTTCCCAAACAAGGCCTTAAAAGAGTCTTTAATTCTGTGTGCGCATTCAAATATATCAAAATAAGAGTCAAGCACATTAAACATGCTTTTGTAAGGGATGATACCACCACACCACCATCTCTCCAGTGTAACCCATTCAATATAGATCAACATCATTTCATAGCGAGGAAATACATTTGATTTCGAATTTGATAATGTTGATTTGGTTATGTATTGAAAATTATGATGATTTGGATTTGATTGTACAATGTGTTTTGAGAATTAGTATTTGATGGTGGGGTAAGGCTATGAAGACGGAAATTAAGCCACGATAGTAAGGTGAACTAAAAAGATGGGGAAGATGTGATAAAAGGGCGTATTATACTAATAGAATAATGTTGGAAAGTAACAAATTCTTTAATGGTGACAGATTTTGAAGGCATGGTACCTCAAATTCACCATGATTAAATTCATACCTTCGAATAAGACTAATAAAATCCTTTTTATTTTAAAACGAAACTCTATAAGAGGCCATCATAAATAATTTTTAAAATCTCAAAAAAATCTGTACTAAAAACCATCCCCAAAGTGGTTATGTTGTAATTTTCTCCTAAGGGCATCTCCAATGGTTCACCAAAAAATTTCACCAAATCTGAGTAACAATATGATCAATTCCTCTATCTAATATCAGTCACTCCAACGGTGAACGACTGCAACTTTTAGCAAAACACAGGATGTCTGGGCGACGATTGGCCGGTCAATCGGCAAGAGCAACAAACTATGGATTTAATTCTACATTGGTTTAACCTTTTGCAAGACCATGAATACATAGAAGCCATGCCTTTTTGCCTCTCAAAACATTAAGCCTATCAATCACATCTACAACACCACACAAATTTTCAACACTTGAAAATCAATCACAGATTAAAGTACATAAATATATAAATGTGTGTGTGTTGTATCTTTCAAGTAGATAAGGATGTAATTTTGGCCTGGCCTGGCCCGGTCCATGTCGGGCCTTGCGGGCTCCCGTTAAAAAATCGAGTCGGGCCGGGCTGGACCATAGGCCAGAAACTAGGCCCAGGGGTATTCGGGCTTTGGGTGGGCCAGTGGGCCGGGCTCATGGGCTTGGGCTTGGGCCTGGGCTCGAGCTTTGGGCGGGTTTGGGCGGGCCTAAACAATTTTTTTTAATTTTCCCACCAAAATTTTATTATTTCCATTTTAAAAAAATAGGCTTCGGGCCAAGCTTTTGAGCGGGCCTTGAGCGGGCCAATAGGTCAGGTCGGGCTTCAAAACGATGTCCCAGGCCCTAGCCCTAGCCCATGGCATCTGGCTGGGCTTGAGCTTGGGCCTTAATGGGCCGGGCCCACATCGGTCCACGGCGCGGGCTTTGGGTCGCCCACGGACCACGTGCCAAAATTACACCTCTACAAGTAGAGGCCATCTGGTGAAGAAAAAAAGACTCCGATGAAATGTGGAGGTTCGAGCTGTCGATTTTTGTAGAGATAGTAAACTATAGGGACTTTCCGAATTTGCTGATACTTGGGACACCTGTTAATGCAAACTTTTGCCCTTTCCAGACTCACTTGCTGGAACTTCTTCACACATCCCTCCATTTTCAAATTCGAAGCTCCGGACAGATTGTCTTCAAAATCAAAGTATATTAGATTTGAGAGAAAGCTCGAAAAGATTAGTTCTAGCAAAGATGAATAGTGAGAATTACATAGAACATGTGAAGAATTGCAAAGATGAGTGATACAAGAAATAAAGTGATGGGTCAATGAACGGAGTAACCAACTTTGTGGCTAATTTGGGTATAAACCATGGCTTTTTCCACAAAATTTTCAACCAGTCGAATGATCGGAGGGACAATTGGCTAGATATCTGGCTGATCATCCGGTGGATCTTACTTCCAACGTACGCGCACAGTAAATTGGTGAACGCTGGCTCAGATCCTTAGTTTGGTGAAAAATTTAAAGCGTTCTCAATTTGATACAGTTTTGATAAAAATCGTTGGAGACTAAAAAAGTGTCCTTTTTCACTAAGGCCTCATTTGGGAAGTAACATTTTTAGCCTAAAAAGTTAAAAAGTTATTAAAAAAATCAAAAAACAAACAACCTATACCAAAAAATTAAAAAATTTCTTTTCTCTCTATTTTTTGTAGATATTTTCGTAAAAAATTAAAAAGTCATCCCAAACATACTAGTTTTTTTATATCATATTTTAGACAAAAAGTCAAAAGTTATTAAAAAATCTTGTTTCCAAACGAGGCCTAAATTCAAATTTGGTGATAAATTTAATTAAACGTTAGAGATGGCCTAAGGAGCAAATGTCTAATATATAGGTCCCATTTGAAAGTTTCAATTTATAACCAAATAAATAAATAAATAAATATTAATTATTCTTTTTATTTTTTAAATATCTTTTCGTAAAAAATTAATTAAAAACAATCAATAATCAATTACCAAACGGGCCATGGGCCCATAGGATCAAAACCGATTTCCACTGGCCCTTTTCTGGCGGGCAGGCGGGCGGGCGCGCAGCGATGCCTCATATATATATATATAGATCAAGGGTTTCATTGTCGGCTAGGCACACTACATAAATCACAAAACTCTCTACACCTCGAACCCTAAAAATCAAAGTTGTGTGTTCGTAGTGTGGTTTTGAAGAAGATGAACAACAAGATCATGCAAGTTCAGAATGTCCTCCATTATCGATCAGCTCCAAATCCTCTACAGGTTCTTTTCTCCTGTGTGTCTGTTGCATATATATATATGTGTGTGTGTGTGTGTGTGTGTGTTTGTTATAGTCATTGATTTTAGCCTTTTGCCTTCTTGTCTGATTGAGGACTCTCCCGATAATTTGCTCAATTTGATTTTTTAACTCACTCTCTGTACTGTCATTGCTTTGTTGCTTACCTTTTGGCGCTTATACCTTACTTGTTGCTAGGTTGAACCTGACTAGAAAACGGTTTGAATAAACAACTTTTGTGGTGTTTTATGTGGATCGTTTGTTCATCAACAATATGTTCGCTTGGAATACAGAACCTGCATTGGGGGAAGCTCGAATGTGTTTTCTTGTTTTTAAATTGTTACCTTGGATATGAACTTCTTTAGTGATGCCCAAATAGATTGAAATTGAAATTGAAAAATCATAGATAGAATTGATCAACGACGAATTGATAAACTTCAACGTGACCTATGGTATGATTCGTTGATGGTAAGACTGATTAATTAAACATGCATTTCTTCAGGAATTCATAAACCTTCTGTCTTTGAGTCAGTCTGCCCTACTGTTTTCTGTTTTCCCCAGTGTAATCAATAGTTTTTGCAATAATCATTATCTAGTAAGTTTGGAATAATGGACCACCAAATCTAATCAACTAGTGCCTCTGATGCATTCTTGAATATATATAAAAATATACATATTTGATTTCAAATTATTAAATTTAGTTTGAAGTATTGTGTACATGAATTTTGGTCAATGAAGTTGAAATGTTGATATTTGTATGGATAAAAAGTTAAACAACTCCAAAAGTGCCATTTCCTTTTCATATTATCGTGTTTCTTTCCTTATTAGCATTGTTTTTCCAAAAAGAAAATTCGTTTGTTGGTCTATCATCTCGTGGCTTTACCTCCTATGGGTTGCATGATTGGTCTTTTGCAAGTGCGACTTTGTTGTGTGAAGCCAAAATAATGTTCTCCTCAATACCAATGTAGCATTTATGCTGCATTTGGACGTTAAGGGAACAACATTGCTGTTAAGTTTGCCCATGTGCTCCCATGTAATGTGTGTTATATTTATACACAATTAGAATATCATAACAAAAATAAATAAATAAAAATGAAATCTATTGTGTCTCAGAGGTTGGAAATGTGGGTATGTAAAAGAGTTTTGCTATGTATACAAACAATATTTTTATACAAAAAAATTTATACAGAATAATGTGTTTTTTGTGATTTTTAATTTAAAAAATACTATCATCTCATCATTTTACATAAAAATTGTCTATAAAAGTTATGTTTACGCAACCATTTTTCTTTCCAAAACAGAAAAGAAAAGATGTTAGTTGAAACTAGGATACATGTTTGTTAACTTAAAGGTATGGCAATGCAAGGGAGGCATCATGAGCAGACTAGGATCACCTTTTTGCAAAGGTGAAAGTTCTCAAATCAAAAAGCTTTTTGGTTTTAGGCATGTGATGTACCTTTTATACCCTTTATTAGGATTATTAGTTTTGTGATTATCAATTTTTTTAGATTGTATATTCTATTTCAGATTTGGATTAATTCAAGATTATGAATTTTTTTTTTAACAAAATGGTATCAATATTGGCCCTGTTTGGTACAGCTTTTTTTCAGCTTATTTCAGCTTTCAACTTAATTTAAGCTATTTTGATGTGTTTGGTTTAACTTAACAATGCAGCTTATGGCTTTTTGTAAGTCAGAAATCAGCTTATTCTTTAAGTGTGGCAGGAGAAGCTTAATTTACAAGTCAGAAATCATCTTATATTCATAGTTATAAGCTATAAGCTGTTAAGGCATAAACTATAAGCACTTTCCCACAGCTCTACCAAACAGGGCCATTGTAATTAGCCAATTGGTTTGAATTTTTTTTTAATCTCTCATTTTGCTTCTTTAGCCGACCCCATTTGATGGGACTAAAGGCTTGGCTTGGCTTGGCTTGGTTTGGTTTCTCATTTTGCATCTTATTACCTCCTATTGCGATTCAGTATATGTTCAGATCTAAACCCTAATTTTGTTGGTCAAATTTGATACAACATAATGACAAAAAATGATTTATGTAACTAACCTAGAACACAAGACTTAATTTGATTTAGTTTGGTTATTAATTTATTTACAAAGCCATGTCCCCCCAAACTTTATGAAGCACTTATCTTCAAAGCCATCTCATAACTTGTGCTCTAGAGAATTTCAGAGTTTAGTGATGGATTGGCTCCAATAAGTTGTACCAACTTTTGTTTTTTTAACTGTCTTTACAAATGAAATGTCTTATAAGTATGGACTATGGAGGAGCTATCATCTGTGCCGCCGTCCAGGAATTGAAAATTCCAAACTCCTTTCTTTTGCTGGCATCATATCATAGATATAAACAGCCAAATGTTTGGCACAGATGAAAATGCCAAATTGGCGATCATGTCTACACTAATCAATCACTGAAAGTGACTTCCATCTCAATATATATATATATTAACGATAGGCGTAAATATGATGCGTTTATAATTTTATAATTAAAATTTAAAATGGTTTAGTGATTGAGGAATACTTTGATAAATGAGTAAAACATCTAATAGTTTTGAATGGTTTAATGAATAAGGAAATTATTCAGCAATTATTGGACGTGACATATACTAAAACGCGATTTCATTTCTTTTCCTATCTTTTTTTTATTTTTATTTTTATTTTTTGAGTTTTGAGTAGGCTTTAGATCTTTATAAACCTAAAAATACACAAAGTCACAATGACATTAGAGCCTATGTAATCT
The DNA here is from genome assembly GCF_004153795.1 of Camellia sinensis. NCBI lineage: Eukaryota > Viridiplantae > Streptophyta > Magnoliopsida > Ericales > Theaceae > Camellia > Camellia sinensis. The sequence goes on from NW_021027461.1 coordinate 1,439,513, forward strand.
CTTGAATTCTATTTTAGCAAGCATACATAATAAAATTACCACCGTCCAATTTCCTATGCTTCTTCAATATTGTTTTCAACTGAGCTAATTAATTGGTCTATACTGACAATGATTGAGAGGTATAGATTTTCTTGTTAGCTCTTGCTTGAGGAAATTATGCTGATATGCACTTTGTGCGGCTATTATATAATAACCAACCAAAGCGTCAAGTCCTCTGTGATTCTGACACGTATATGGTGGATCAGCTCCTCTCCTCCCCTCACTGGCATTATAAATAGCAGTCAGGGCCTCCAACCTTTGAGGCAAAACAATTCAATTTCCTCTGAAATAACTTTCCATTGTTCTCTCTTTCTCGCCCCCTAAAAAAATGTCTGGCTGTGGAGGGAACTGTAACTGCGGCTCTGACTGCAAGTGCGACAGCAGCTCCAAGTATATCTTTTTCTCTCTCCCAACCTTGCACTCCAATTTTCTTGCCATTTTTTTGTTTCCCTATAAAATAGTTTCCTCTCCTTACTAAAAAAAAGATTCAACATGTACATAAAAATTAGTATGTGTTTATGTATTATTTATTTCTTTATTTTGTGTGAAAATTTGTTGGCAGATGTGGGATGTACCCTGACATAGAGAACACCACCACTACAACCATCATCGCTGGCGTTGCACCACCAGTGAACATGTACGTATCACCTTCAACATTTCACGGAGTTTAAATTTTTTTGTTTTTCGTTTGGGAATAAATAAAAAATAAATTTGATTATGTACCTATACGGATATGGATTGTAAGTTGTGGATTTCTTGTAGGTACTCTGAGGGATCGGAGAAGAGCTTTGGAGCAGAAGGAGGGCATGGTTGCAAGTGCGGATCAAACTGCAAGTGTGACCCTTGTACCTGTTAAAATGAACAAAAATGGATCTCAAGCAAAGCAGCGATATAGCTTGACATGAATGAAAAATAAGGAGGAATGTCTGTGCTTTTGTGTTTATATGTTGGAAAGAGTCTTGGGGTATAAAGTACAATAAGACAGCCATGGACTTCTGAATAGTCCAACTGTTTGGATTGTGTAGATGTCTTTTGTGGCCACTTGTGAAGCATTTGTGTCTGCTTTGTGGGTTATGGAGTTTGATGTATGTCTATGAAAGGGTGGAAACAAACATGTCATGAATATAGCTCCTTCAATTGTTGTGTCATATATATGTGCATCTCTTTTGACAACTTGTTTTAAATTTTTTTACTACCTCGTGTGGGGAGTAGTTATTTTAGCCAAAAAATCAAAAAGTTATTAAAAATTGTCACATCATTTCTCTATTTTTCTGTACATCTTTTCGTAAAAAATTAAAAAGTTATTAAAATAGCCCGTTTCCAAACGAAATAAGTGAAAAATAAATATACAATTGTTTCAAACTTTCTTAACACATGTGCTTTAAGGGCATATGTTAACACTATTTTTTTTGTTGGGAGATGGTTTAAGGTTGTATATATATTGGTTTGCTCATGCAATGCCTTGCAAAGTTTTCTTGTTTGGTTTGTTTTTCAAAAAAAATTTTTGGAAAAAATTCTCTACAAATAAATTTTCAAGAGTAATCAAATCAAACAAATTTTTCTAAAAAAAATTTCAAAATTTTGTTTGGTTATTTACTTTCCAAAATCACTCTCTCATACGTATCAAATCAATTATTTTTTTTAGAACTCTCTCTCCAAAATAATTTTTCAAAATCATTTTAAAAAAATGCCAAACCAAATAAGTTTTCATACTTTTATCTCAAAAAATACTCTACAAATCTTGTTTGGTTTGTTTTTCAAAAAAAATTTTTGGAAAAAATTCTCTACAAATAAATTTTCAAGAGTAATCAAATCAAACAAATTTTTCTAAAAAAAATTTCAAAATTTTGTTTGGTTATCTACTCTCCAAAATCACTCTCTCATACGCATCAAATCAATTATTTTTTTTTAGAACTCTCTCTCCAAAATAATTTTTCAAAATCATTTTTAAAAAACGCCAAACCAAACAAGTTTTCATACTTTTATCTTAAAAAATACTCTACAAATACAAACCAAACACACCGTTTGTGTTTGAGCTCAAAGAAATAAAGCACTTTATATACTGTTTTTTTTTTTTTCTACGAGTGTTCCATCACCATGAAGAAATGATATACAATAACAATTGTGATACGTAGCCCGAAATTTTCGAGCTCGAATTTGTCTCGAATCCAAAACGACATCATTTTGGATATATATATATATATATATATTTTTCACTGTTTTGAAGATGAAGATGAAGAAGCAAGATAAGAGAAGAGGAAGAAGAAGAAGAACATCATTGACTACAACATCATCAATAGCCAACAATTTTTTCCCCTCCTTCATCTTCAGATCAGATCCACTAGAAAAAATAAAATAAAATCAACATCTTCATCAACACATCATCATCATCTTTATCAACATCATCATCATTAACACATCATCATCAGCAAAAAAAAAAAAAAAGAATCAGATCCGATTCAGATTCAACTCTAGCTCCGACCGCCATCACTGTCGATCTTCCTCCTCCGCCATCACCGTCTTCTTCTCTTCCTCCTCCTTCTCCCCAGCTTTTCTCCTTCTCTCTTCCTCTTCTCTTCTCTTCTCTCTTTTCTCTCTCTCGCCTCTGTCTTGTGTTCAAAAACAATAAAAGGAAGAAAGAGAAAAAAAAAAGCAAGAAAAGGAAGAAAAAGAAAAGAAAAAAAAAATGAGACCCAAAACGACGTCGTTTGGGGTTTCGAGCCAATTCGAGCCAACGATTTCGAGCCCTCAAACAATTTTCATACAATAAAGTTCTTACAACCGGACACAAGCTCTTCAGAGCAAATCTATTAAAAGCTGAACCCTTTTAGCATCACGAAGCACTATATTAAAAATCAACAAAAACTGTAAGTCTTAAGGCCATCTCTAATGTTTAATCAAATCCGTCATCAAATTTGAATGTAATGAAAAAGTACACTTTTTTGGTTTTCAATATTTTCGTCAAAATTGTAAGTCATCTCAAATGTTTAACCAAATCTATCACCAAATTTGAATTTAGTAAAAAATTACACTTTTTTGGTCTCCAATGGTTTCATCGAAACTGTATTAAATTGAGAACAGCCTAAATCTATCACCAAACTGAAGATGTTTTATACCTTTTAACAATTTATTGTACGTAAACGTTGAGTGTTGGACCCACCGGACTTCCCGCCGGATGTCCACCCAGTCATCCACTTAGTTGAAAAATTCAGGTCATTCAGGTCAATCAAATTCAAGTTCAACCCAGTTGAAGACTGCAATGAAAGATAGGGATTAACCCAAAAACAAGGTTTGTGTTTCAGAGAACAGAGTAAAACAGAGGAGAGAGAAAAGAATATAAAAGCTAGTTGGGGAAAATCGAAAATGGATTTTTTCAGAGAGAGAACAACGAATAAGAGAAAATGGTATTTGCTATTTACTCTGATTCTAGAGTTTAGGAAAGAGATTGAGTTAGAAGATGAGAGGACAAAGGAAGATGAAGCAGAAGTTGACAAGATCAAGCTTGTAGAAGCCACTGGCATGTTGTCAAAGCTTCCAATAATTGAACACAAGAATGCAGACATGACATGAGTGCAACTAAAGAAAAATCAGATGCAAACGAAGTTCCAAGTTGAAGAATCCAAAACTTCAGAAGCAATATCTGAGTCCGAAGTTCATGGTGTTGAAGAAATTCATGATTGGGCCAAGCCTGACTCTGGAAAAGACTCATATAGACGAAGTGGAAGAAATCAAAGAAGTTCCTGATTCAATTTTTGAACCTACCTATCAATGTGTCAAAACAGTCATTAATAGAGATATCACCATTAATCAAACTCTCCCAACTCAGATAAATGAGCAACTTTGGGAACCATCCTCAAATTGCCCAAGGAACAGAACCATGAAACTCCTACCATTGTGGTTGAAATAATAATTGAAGAAAGTGAGAGAAGATAGAGATGAGAGGATATAGAGAGAGAGAGAGAGGCACAAATGTTTCTGTTAATTGTACATTTATTACATAGAGAAGGCACTCTATTTATAGAGGATGCCTTGGATGATTACCCACCGAAAGGTGCTAACACTAACAATTAAATATACAAGACCCACCGAAAGGTGCTAACACTAACAATTAAATATACAAGACTAAAGCTAACACTAACAATTAAATATTAACACAATGCTAATGATCCACTAACATATACTACACTAACGAACACAATGATGCTAACACTACAAAACACAATGATGATGATACACTAACAGTGGTGTTGATAAAAGATGAGACCACAAAGAAAGATGAAACCCAACCGAATGAGATGAAACCCAACAGAAATTTTAGATTTTTCATATTTTGGTAATGGCCAAGTCAAAATTTTAATTTTTTTTTCAAGTAGTTGTTGTCTAGATGTAGAAATGTTTAGGCTCTTTGGTTTTCAGAATTTGTTTCCTGGGGAAAAAAAATAAAAATCATGGGTTTCATATGGTTTTACCTTTTTTAAGGGCAAAAATAATTTCTAAAACTTCAAAAACATATTTTTGATGTTTATTTTTGTTAAACCAATTTATATTTTAAAAAAAATTATAAAACTGATTCTGAAATTGAAAGCAGAGCATTAGTAGCTGTTGTATACTAAAAGGGTGATTATCCAAGCAAGCCAGAGTTCATCTTCTTGATACAGAACCTTTGGGTGTATCCAACCAATTTATACTTAATTGCTTGTTTTGCTACTTTGTTTCAGTGTTCTTCTCAAACATGTTGCACATAAAGTGAATACAACATAGAAGTAAGCTGTGTTTTGTGCCTATAATTTGTATTCACCTTTGTAATTTTTCACTGCTTCCATCTTTGGGTGCTCCTTCACTCTTTGATAGCTGTGTGCAGCGGCGGAGGCAGAAAAGTAGGTTAGAAGGGACACTTATTAATTATAATTTTTTATTTAAAAAAAAAATTATGAACAACATTAAGATAATAATCATTTTATGAGATAAATTTAAACATAAAAAATTACATATTCATTATTAATAAGAACAAATCAAAATTCTATAATAGTGTGTAATAACTCGGTATGAGATAATGATGTAAGTTTGTAATTTTAGCACAAAAAATTACGGATCAAAATTCCTAATTTTAAAAAATAAAAACACATCATTTATAGCACAAATTATTATAAAATCTATTTAATTTTTATTTGACAGAAAAATATTAAAGAAATGACATTACTTATAAATGATGTGTTTTGAATGAAAATTATTAAACAGTCTTAAAGTGCCATATGACGTTACTTACGTGATGTTCAAAGCATAGAAAATCACAATTCACACTAAGTAGTATGTTAACTACTTGAAAATAATACCACATAGTGTTCCCAAAGTATCAAATAACTACTTGCTGTGAACAATATAATAAATCATTAACCAAAAAACATGTTAAGAAAAAAAAGAGAACACATTTTATACATGACAAAAAAAAAAAAAAAATTGCAAAACTGAGGGGGAGGCACGTGACCCCCCTCGGCCTATGCTGCCTCCGCCCCTAGCTATGTGGTGTGGTTGGTGTGTTCTTAAGTTTCTCTCTCACTGGTTGTAGATTTTTCAAATTACACTTGCCGGTTGGCCGACGTTTTGCTGACAACCAAAAAATCACCGTTGGAGCGCTGGATATTAGATAGAGGAATTTCTCAAATTTTTACTCAGATTTGATAAAATATTTGATACACTGTTGAAGATGTCCTAACAAAACAGCTCTCACAACCCGAGAGGTGACTAGGTGATCAAGCCACCTCCTTGAGTTTGCTTGAAAGATTTATGTTTGTTACATTAGCTAAGCATTCTTGCCTCGTTCGTAATCTTGAGAGATTTTTTTTCATTGACCATCTTCAAATTATGATGTTTTTTATTCTCTTCATGTGACTTAAAAGAGTCTTTAATTTTGTGTGCGCATTCAAACATTCAAAACAAGAGTCAAACACATTAAGCATGCTTTTGTAAGGGATGGCACCACCACACCACCATCTCTCCAGTGTAACCCATCCAATATAGATCTACATCATTTCACAGTGGGGAAAAATACTTGATTTGGGATTTGATGATTCTAATTTGGTAATGTATTGAAAATTATGTTTGAGAATTAGTAGTTTTTTATTTTTTATTTTGGTTACAGGAAAATCCTCCCCACTCTCCCGCAGGTCCAAAGCAGCGCCCCTTTGTAGAGATCACCAAGGTGTCCTGTTAGCCGTTCCGAGCGAGGAGACTATTACCTGGGAACTTGCCTCGACCTCCCAAGACAAGTTTCGCTTAAGTCAAGACTCGCACAGCGGGGGAGCATTGAACCCACACCAAATACTAGTTAGACAACTTGAGGTCCAACCTCCTAACTAACTGTGCTATGCGCAGGAGATTGGCCCGGAGGGATTTGAACTCATGACCTGGAGGCTTAATCCCCATGTTCTTACCACAAGGCTACCCACCCCTGGGTTGAGAATTAGTAGTTGATGGTGGGGTAAGGTTGTGGAGACGAAAGTTAAGGCACAATAGTAGGGTGTGCTGAAAAGATGGAAAAAATGTGGTGAAAGGGACAGATTATAGGTCAGAATATAAGTTAGATTATGAAAAGTTTTTTTGAGGTGTCAAATATTTTTCATTTGTAAATATCCTATTAATTAAAAAAAAGAAAAAGAAAAAGAAAAAAAATAAATGTATAGTTTTTGAATATTTGTTTATCAGTTTTATTCTGTGAACATAGACAACTGATGTTTTAATTTAAAAAATTAAAAAGTAAAATAAATAAATAAATAGATTGGACTTTTTGGGGATAAAAGAAGCCATGTTATTAAAGATGGACTATTTTAGTCACATGAAAAAAAATAAAAATTATATTTAAAGATTATCCGTATGTATATTATGCTATTATATTCAACTATAATAGTAACAAATTAACTATAATATTTATGAAAAGTTATACTAAGCTTTCATTTTCAATTAATTGAATTGCAATTAATAAACTAGCAAATAGCAGTAATGATACAATGAGATAGAAAGAGGATGAAAATAAAGAACACAATGATATTTAAAAATTTCAAATTTACCTAGTTACATAAAATCTAATATTATAGTAAAAATTTTGAATTTCCAACAAATTTTTACATTTTCTATAAAATAAAACAACAATAAAAAATAAAAAATTTGATATCCATTTTTTTTTTCTTTTTTGCTTCAATTTTATGGTCTTCGTCGAAGAAAACAAAATCTTATCAAAATCTTTGTCACAAAATGGGCATAGATATTTCGATTACAACTATCATCACTGTACGAGCACGAAATAATCTTCTCGCATAATCATGTTGATCAAGTCTACGCTCCTCCTAACATCGTCGCTTTACTCCCTGAAAACACAAACGTGAGCTAGCCGGCGGGTGTGTGCCGAATACCTCTCTGATGCCTAAGTCAGCAAAATAGACAAATAGACAAAAGCTCTGTGTATTCGGGAATCAAAGTTGTGTTACCTCCTCCATGGGTTCTGTTATGAGCTTTTTATAGGTTCCGTGTGGCACAATCCTAGTAGGACTCCTATTCCTTCATGTAGAGTCCTCCTAGGAATCACACTCCTGAAAGATAATGCTTATCCTTCAATATCCCCCTCACTGCTTAAACCAAGTGAGATGGTTTTACCTCGGTAGTATGACAAAACGACCGAGCTAACATGACCATGCTAAAGCGGCAGAAATGACCGAGCTCCAACTGGCTTGGTTCTTCCCTTCATTGCTTGTACCTCGGTTTGGTTCGTTGAGACCGAGCTAACAGCAGTAAGCTTTGACCGAGTTAACGAGAGTAAGGTCCACCATAAGAAGCCCAAATACCTCAGTTCTGAATACCATGACAGAGCTAAATATCACCATATCGACCGTGGTAACCACAACCGCAATTGGACCGAGCTAACAGCAAGGTCCTTTCACTCGGCCCTGTTTACCGCGGCCCACAGAGCGACCCATTACCGCGCCTTGGCCTAGCTCGGCCCTAGTGCATATAAAAACTTCCCTCTCAATCGCCCCTTAATTCCATCTGCACAGCATGATTGGGATTACCTATTACCAGCCGAGTTAAAACTTTTAGCCTTTTAACCGAGCTAAATTGACACCGGGCTACTAATTTGTCCGGTCAAAACGTCTTTTCAGTTGCTGTAACTGAATCACTTTCTATTCTATGTACACGTGGCTAGCTTTTATTGGCCAAATACAGCTGCCACGCCGCCTTCGTACTTCGCAAAATTTGAACAGTCCCGCATTTTTCACTCTCTTTACACAAAACAGAACCCTATTCTTCGAACAAAACATATCACTATTCATTATCTTCTATCTCTCTACCTTCTGAGCCTCTATTTTTCTTCAACACTGCATCTGCAAAGCTCATGTTTTCTATTAGTGCCGTTTCCATCTTCGTTTCCAGGATCTTTGAACTGGTACGTGGCTCAAACCTCTTTCTTTCCATTTAGTTTGTGAATATACATAATATGGATATATATATATATATATATATACTCATATTTATTAGAAAACATACTCTGTAGCTTTGATGAAAATGGGAAGAACAGATAGTACCAAAAACTAGACCCCTAAACCATAGGTTCATGTTTAAGAACACACTCTCTGGATTCAAAAAACATGAAGTTTGAATCTAGAATCATGGTGTGACCGAGCTAAAAACTTGTTTGGGCAACTCTAGGCTCAGGTACAACCGGACTACGGAACTCAATAGGTATGCACCCAGCCAAACTAGATAACTTCTTCAATAACCGAACTGAAACTTCATGCCAAACTAGATAATTTCTTCAAATGACCAAACTAAAATTACGTGCCAAACCTTTAGTTTCATTTAGTCGAGCTAAAGTCCTTTGAACCAACCGAACTAAAAACAGATAGTATTCCTCATAGCCGAGCTAGGCTTATACTTATTTTTGCCTTTGTACTTAGCACGGTCCAACGATCTGTGCTTAACATTTTTCCTTTTCACTTTGCAGACTAACTTAGGTTGCCCAGGCACTCCTTTGAACGTTTCAACCGAGATACTTCACTCCTTCTCAACACCGAGCTAATTTATACCTTAATTTAAATCCACATGGGTAAATATAGATTTTTAGTAAACTCCCCAGGGGCTATAACCGAGTTTCGAAGGGACTACAACATCCTTGATGACGTCCACCTCTCACTAGCAGAACTAGACACCATTCCCTGGAAAAAATTGGGCTTTGTCCCTTTCAACGTCATATCCATTGTAGAAGCCGGACTTTGATTCCCCGTCCAACCACTCATTTGTGAGTTCCTTAGGCAAACAAGACTTTGTCCTACCCAGCTTTCCACCAATTCTTACCGAATAATAAATGGCATCGCCGAGCTAAATCGCTGGCTTGGCCTCAACCTCGGTTTAGCCGAGCTATTTCACCAGTACTCTCTAGGCCAGAACGAAGATGACTGGGTTTATTATCTAAGAACAAGACGTCGTCGAGAGAAAATAATAAAAAACACCACAAACAAAGATGTAAATGATGACGATTTTTTCTGGGTCTCGGGCAACTTCGAATACCAAGAAGCCCAAATACCAGGAGACCAGATCAACTGGAATAAAGGAGTAGCCGGTATATATACCTCAGCTCAGTTTTGTGTTTTTTTTACTTCGTTGGTCTCATTTTCAATAGTACTAACCGTTGTCTTTTTCCTTTATGCAGACTTGAACCATCTCAAGTCCCAGTATAGCTACCCCAATCTTGACACACTCCGCGCTGCACTGAGATATCCTAATCGAGGTTGGGCCGAGCTACTCAACTTTGAGCCGACGTATAGATACAGCAGCAGGCGGAAGACCAGGGTGACAGACTTCCTCTTGGAGCCTTCGCCAGAACCAGATCCAACCTTGCCTCAAATCAACCTGATCCCATTAACTGTAGAACAATAAATGGCTAAGAAGAGAGCAATAAGGGCCCTCATCACCGAGACAACCCAACCCGAGGTACCACAAGCCGGTCAAACATAAGAGGCTGTGGTAGCCCTTCCAACCGCTTAACCTTCTTCATCTCGGCCAAGCAGGCGTGCTCGGACATCTGCAACCGAGCCACGCCTTGTTGACGAGGATGAAACCGTGCTTCCCCAAACCACGCCATCGAGCCCACAACCTGAGCGTTCTGTTCGGGCTAGCTCCTCTGAGTAGGCCCCGAAATTATCATACCGGAACCGAGCCATTCAAGACATCGATTCAGTGGTGGTAGACAAAGACCACACACTCGCCTTCAACCTGGCTAAGAGCGTGTGCCTGCCCCCTGACATGGAACACCATGACCATCTTACCGAACTGAAGGCCATTCGCTCGGCTACCAAATCGATGGTGCTGGTGAGTACTCTTTTCTTTGTTTTTCAATTTCGGATATCTGTTTGCTCAGTTTTCACTCAAAATTTTTTGCCCTCTTTGCAGGCCATGCAGAAAAACCACATTGCTCATAAGCGTGTGTTGGAACTGCGCAAGACAACAAGGCTGGCCGTGGCTGAGGCTGATAGCAAGACGGCCGAGCTAAACGAGGCCAAACAAAAAATGACCGAGCTGCAATCAGAGGTCGCCCGACTCACCGGACTAGTCGACGCTGCGGAGGCGGACAAACAAAAGGCTTTGGCCGAACTGAAGGACTGCTATCTGCGTGAGTTGGCTAAGGTTGAGAAGAAGAAGAATGACGAAATAACCAAGCTGGAGAAGAAGATAGAAGACGCGGAAGACCGCGGTTACAAGGAGGGTGAAGCCACCTATATCCAGCAGTGTGAGGCTGCTAAGGATATATTTTTTAAATGTGGGTGGAAAGCATCGGTGGCGTAACTCGGTTATGGCCAGGAAACCGAGATTTTTCAGGGCCTTCCTCCCCATTTTATTCCAAGCTACATGGTGGAGTATGCCAATGCTATTCAACAAAAATTTCTTCAAGAAGGGAAAGATGACGAGGATCCTGCTCCTGAAGCCAACACCCAGCTCGGTCACCAATCTATCTCTTCCACTTCGGTGGTCTCCATCCCACCTTCAACTGTTGTGACTACCATGGTGCCTTCGACCGAACTCAACTAGGTGTGCTTGTCTCAACCGAGCTACCTCTAGGTGAAGCCCGGGTTGATTTGGATGCCAACTTGGAAGACCTTTTCTCCTGATTTTTCTATTTTTCTTCTTTTGTTGCTAATGAAGTTTGTAACTGGGCTACGGTCCCTCCTTTTGCAATGCACTTTTGGAATGAAATCTTCAGTTTTTCCATCTTTTTGCTCGGTTTATTTCATACCTGCACTTATTTTTTCAGCTATAATTTGTATGAAGTTTATCCTTTCTGGCCGAGATACCTATCTCAGTCTTAACCTTGTATCTTGTTTGGCCATACCTGCCAACCTCTTCAGCCTAGATCCTTATCTCAGCTTAGGAGAGCTAAATGTTGGCCATACTAGCCAACCACTCTTCAGCCTAGATCCTTATCTCGGCTGAAGAGTACTAAAAGTTGGTTATTCCAGCCAACCACTCTTCAGCCTAGATCCTTATCTCGGTTGAAGAGTACTTAAAGTTGGTTATTTCAGCCAACCACTCTTTAGCCTAGATCCTTATCTCGGCTGAAGAGTACTTAAAGTTGGTTATTCCAGCCAACCACTCTTCAGCTTAGATCCTGATCTAGCTGAAGAGAGCTCAAAGTTAGTTATTTTTACCAACTTAGAGCCAGAGTGTTTGGTTATTTCAGCCAAAGTTCTTCAGCCTAGATCCTGATCTAGTTGAAGAAAGCTCAAAGTTGGTTATTCCTGCCAACTTAGAGCCAAGTGTTTGGTTATTCCTGCCAAACTTCTTCAACCTAGATCCTGATCTAGCTGAAGAGAGCTTAAAGTTGGTTATTCCGGCCAACCTTGAGCCCAAGTGTTGGTTATTCCTGCTAACTTAGAGTGAAGCGTTTGATTATTCTTGCCAAATTTCTTCAGCCTAGATCCTGATCTAGCTGAAGAGAGCTCAAAGTTGGTTATTCTTGCCAACTTAGAGCCAAGTGTTTGGTTATTCCTGCCAAACTTCTTCAGCCTAGATCCTGATCTAGCTGAAGAGAGCTCAAAGTTCGTTATTCCGGCCAACCTTGAGCCCAAGTATTAGTTATTCCTGCCAACCTTCTTCAGCCTAGATTCTAATCTCGGCTGAAGAAAGCTCAAAGTTGGTTATTCCTACCAACTTAGAGTGAAGCGTTTGGTTATTCCTGCCAAACTTCTTACACCCTAGATCCTTATCTCGGCTTAGGAGAAGTAAGTGTTGGTTTTTCCAGCTAATCCTGCTTTCATTACCCCTAGCTTACTAAAACAACTTTTACAGAAGAAAACTATTTATGTTGAAAATGAAACTACTTGTTTTATTGAAAAAAGAAAAACTACAAGTATGTTTAAAGGAAAGCTAAAAATAAAATAGTTTGAGATTGGCCGTGTTCCATGGCCTGGGAATGGCCTTGCTGTCCCTATCTTCCAATTGGTATGCCCATTTTCCTGCTAATCCGACCACTTTGTAAGGTCCTTCCCAATTAGGCCCTAACTTGCCATCTCCGGGTACCAGGTTGTTTCCTATTACTTTACGCAGCACCCAATCTCTAATCTTGAATTGCCTCGGATGTACCATCTTGTTATATTTTCTGGATAACTCTTGCTGGTATGAGGCGATGTGAACCAATGCTCTTTCTCTTCTCTCTTCTGCAAAGTCGAGCTCCAATGCTATAGCTTCTCCATTTAAGTTTGGGTCGAAATTTTCACTTCTAATAGTGGGGAGGCCAACTTCCAGTGGGATTACTGCTTCCATGCCATAGGCCAAGGAAAAAGGTGTTTCTCCAGTAGACCGCTGATGTGTGGTACGGTAAGCCCACAAAACATGAGGAAGCTTCTCAGCCCACTTTTCTTTTGCTTTCTCTAACATTTTCTTCAATCCATCCAAGACGACTTTGTTTGATGCTTCCGCCTGGCCATTTGCTTGGGGGTATGCTGGTGTAGAATTGTAGAATTCTATCTTGTACTCTTCACAAAAGCCTCTAAAAAATTTTCCATCGAACTGAGTGTCATTGTCCGATATTAGAGCCTTAGGTATGCTGAATCGAGTGATGATATTCTGCCAGACGAACTTCTTCACATCTTTCTCTTTTATTGAGGCAAGTGCTTCTGTTTCCACCCATTCTGTAAAGCAGTCTGTTGCTGTAAGAAAGAACTTTCTATTGCCGGGTGCCGTTGGAAGTGGTCCTACTATGTCCAAGCCCCACATTACGAAGGGCCATGGGCTAGTTAATGGTAGAAGCTCTCTGGCTGGTTGATGTATTTGGTGTGCGAACTTCTAACATTTCTCGCATTTCTTGACATACTTCTCTGAATTTGCTTGCATGTATGACCGCCAATATCCTTGTGAAATTGCCCTGTAAGCCAATGGGATCCATCCATGAGGGCCTAGTTCGGCGCAACATACCTCAGTTACTTCGGGTTCTTCAATGCTTGGTCTTGGTAGGAAGTCGATCAGTAATAGATGTGAGATGGATGTATCTGCCATCGAAGCGAAGCCTGCTAGTTCGTCTGCTCTACTATTTTTTTCTCGGCCGATCTGCTCTATCTGCACTACTTTGAATTTTATGATCTCCATTCTGACTCTTGGTACTTAGCCATCCACTCATCCTTTGCCTCGTAGTCACCTAAAATTTGGTTTACTACCAGCTGGGAGTCACTGTAAACCATTAGCTTGGTGGCCTGCATGAAAAATGCTGATTTTAGGCCTGCTAACAGTGCTTCATACTCCACCTCATTGTTTGATGCTGGGAAGCCAAGGTTGACTGCTTGTTCCACTACTAAGCCGTCTAGTGAGATAAGGACTATGCCAAGTCCTACACCGTGCCTATTGGATGCTCCATCCACGAAGAGGTTTCCACATCTCTCCAACAAATAGCTTCCAGCAAGTGGAGGGGTCGGATGATGTCTTGGGGTTGTGCGTGTTGCTTATGTTTTCTTCCAAGTCCCTGCCTACTATTGGGGTTTGCTCTTCACAGTTTGTCTGCCCCCAGTTTTTACTTGCGGATGAATCCTCACTAGGAATGGCATGGTTTATTCCTTCCTTCTGATCCTCAAGCCTGGATGGTTTACAATGTGGCGGGGCGTCTTGTATTAAAGGTTGCGCACTTCCTACAACACTTTCCTTCCCTATTTCGGTTGTACCAGTCAAGTCAATTGGGCATATGTGATGACTTCCTGGTGTGAACTCTGTCATAAAGTCTGCCAAAGCTTGGGCTTTTATCGCGGTTCTGGGCTGAAACTTGATATCAAACTGTCCAGAAAAGTTCGCCCTCTTAAACAAAGCTTTTAGGGGAAAAACTGTTAGGACGATTATAGTGTGGGCATAGAAGTAATGCAACAGTTTTCTTGAGGCCATCATCAAGGCTAAGGCCAGTTTTTCCAATGGTAAGTACCTGGTTTCTGCGCCCAGCAAGGTATTGCTAACATAAAAGATGGGCAGGTGTTGGATTCCTTTCGCTCTGACCAACACCGCGCTGACTACGTGCTGTGAAATTGTCAGGTACAAAAAGAGCTCTTCTCCAGGTATTGGGGTTACTAGCAATGGTGGAGAAGACATGCATTCTTTTAGTTCTTCTAGGGCGCGATCGCATTCTTCATCCCACTCAAATTTTTCCTTTAAAGCTTGGAAAAATGGTCGACATCTGTCTGAAGACCGACTTATGAACCGGTTGAGCGCGGCTGCCATGCGAGTGAGATGCTGCACTTCCTTGACTGTGTTGGGCCTCTTAAGATCCTGGATTGCTTTGATCTGAGAAGGGTCTGCTTTTATACCTCGGTTGGTCACCAGGAAGCTTAGGAATTTGCCTGATCCTACGCCGAACGCACACTTGTATGCATTAAGGCGCAACTTGTTCTTCTTCAGGATCTAGAACATTTCACCTAGGTCTCTGAGGTGGTCTTTCTCATCTTTGCTCTTAACCACCATGTCATCTGTGTAAGCCTCCATTGTTCTGCCTAACAATGGTTCAAACATCTTGGTGACCATCCGTTGAAATGTTGCCCCTGCGTTTTTTAGGCCAAAGGGCATGGCCTTGTAACAATACAGTCCTCTAGGTGTTATAAAGGATGTGACCTCCTGGTCTGGTTCATACATAGCGATCTGATGGTAACCTCTATACGCATCAAGGAAGCTAAGTCGATTGTGTCCTACCGTCAGGTCTACCAGTTGGTCTATTCATAGTAGGGGAAAACTATTCTTTGGGCATGCCTTGTTGACTGTTTTATAGTCCACGCAGACACGTCATTTTTCGTTCTTCTTTGGCACTACTACGGTATTGGAGATCCACTTGGGATAGTGCACTTCCCTGATAGCTCCTGCCTCCAGCAAGTTTCCCACTTCTTCTGCCACTATCTCGTCATGGTGGAGTGCTGATCTGCGAGTGCGCTGTATAACTGGTCTAGCAATTGGGTGGACGTTCAGTTGGTGACAAATGAAATTTGGGTCAATGCTAGGCATGTCATATGGTGTCCAGGCGAACACTTCGATGTTAGAGGTTAAGAATTCCATGACCTCTATCCTCTCAGTGCTGGACAAAGATGAGCCGAGCAAAAGGAACTTTTCTGGGTCTTTTTCATCTATCCTTACCTGTACCAAGTCTTCCACCGCCTTCTGTTCAGCTGCCTTGCCAACGTCCGCAAACAGTTCATTGCTCTCAGGTTCTTCCACCAGCTGTACATATCCTTTTGCAGCGCGGCTGCCATTTACTGTGACAAAGCACTATTTTGACATAATCTGGTCTCCAAAGACCTCTTCAATTACTCCGACTTCGTTAGGGAACCACAACACTTGATGGTAGATTGAGGCCACCAATCGCATGGCGTGTAGCTATGTCCTCCCCAAGATTATGTTGTAAGTGGAAGGGACTTTCAATATCCAGAATTCCACCTGTTTCGTCATGGTTCCTGCCTTGACTGGGAGGATTATCTTGCCCACTGGCCACTCTGGCATTGAGTTGAATCCGATTAGGGGAGATGTTGCTGGTGCCAAGTCTTTGTCTTCTAGTTTCAATTGTTTGAAGGTTTCATAATACATTATCTTACACGAGCTTCCTTGGTCGATCAAAATCTGCTTGACGTCGAAATCCTTGACGCGTAGAGTAATAACCAGTGCATCATTGTGAGGGCAATATATCCTTTCCAGGTCTCTGTCTGAAAAAGATATGACATTTGTGGCCTCTGTTCTCCCTTTTTTGATGGCAGGTTGTGCATTTAATACCTCCTTTAAGTGCTCAGCCTTTTTGATCATTCCCTTGAGCTCACAAACCCGTTCAAGTTCGAATACTCCATGTATTATGTTAGTTACATCTTGAGGTGCGGCGTCAACCAGTATTCCATTTGGGTTGTTGTGGTTCTGGGGGGCTGGTTGTGTCCCTCCTTCTATGTACTGGTCCAGGTGCCCCGCTGCTACTAACTCCTGCAAATGCTGTCTTAACGGCGTGCAATTTTCAGTGCGGTGCCCCTTTTCATCATGGAAGGTGCATCGGGACCTCTCGTCATAGTATTTTTGTGCTTCTCCCAGCTTTGCTGGCCATCGGACGAAAGGTTCATCGCGTATTTCACTGAGAATTCGGTAGATCAGTTTTTTGAACACCGTGGTAATGGTGGTGCGAACTCTTAACCACCTTTTATCTGGGTCCTCTCTGTTGGCCCGCCTGCCTCGCCCATTGCTGTTTGGTCATTCTACCGTGTTGACTTTTGCCATAGTCTTTTTATCTGGCATTGCTGTTGTGCCAGATTTTGTTTTAGCACGGGTGCCATCTTCCTCCACGTGAATATGTTGATGCACTCACTCCATTAAGGCCTCCATCGTGAGGGGTGGCGTCATAGTAATTGAGTCCCTCAACTTGTTTCCGACTGGCAGACCCCGTTTGTGTTGTGCAATGGCGAGGTTTGTAGGGCAATCCCCAATTTGGTTGAAGGTCTCCCAATAACGACTGTTGTAGGATCTCAACGTCTCCTTATCGCCCATGTCAATGGAGAGTAACTGGTCGATCTCCACTGGTGTTTTGGTGTTCGTCTTGAATCTAGTTACGAACGCCTCTGTCAACTGTGCCCATGAGGTGATGCTGCCTTCTGGTAGCCTTTCGAATCAGGTTAAACCTAGGTCGCCCAGGCTGGATGGGAACATGATACACATTAAGGCCTCGTTCTGTTTGTATACTGCCATAACCTGGCGAAAGTGGCTTAGGTGCATGTAGGGTTTTGTCTTCCCTTCATAAGTAGTGAATTTGGACTGGAGAAAGCCCAAAGGTAGTGGTGCGTTCTCAATTGCCGGAACGAATGACAAGCTCTGCAACCTTGCTAATGCTTTGTCCGTTGGTTTGTAAGCAAGGCGCGATATTGGCATTCCTACCTCGACACTTCCATGCGTCCGAGGGGCCAACCGCTGAAGGGCTGAAACTCTACGCGGGTCGCGTGCCCTGGTATCTTCCTTCCATCGTGCCCTTTCTTCAAGCACAGTTCGTAAGTCAGATGATCTAGGCAACTGCGTGTGCCTAGATGATGTTTGGAGCGTGTGCGAAGGCCGATAGGTGTTTCCCTCAGTATATGACCTCTCAGTTCTTGTTCTTTCAGACCTGGAGTAACGAGTCCTGGAAGTCCTTGATTGCGTATCGCCTGTTCTAAGGCTCCTACTTTCTGCTTGCGATGTTGTGGTACGCCTATCCCGATCCTCCGAGTGGCGAGGGGGCGTGTTGCCTTTGTGCCCCTCTTCTGTCGTCACCCCTTTTCCTTTTATTTGGCGTTTCATCGACTCCATGTTTGCCGCCATCCTCCTTATTAATTCGTCCTGCTCTTTCACACGATCCTCCAGGACTAGAGGATCCATCCTTCGCCTCTGTCTTTCAGGACTTTGAGAGCAACGGGGGCTGTTAGCCCGCCTCCCCCTTGTATCCCTCCGGGGGTTCTGTCGCTGGGGTTCTAAATCCGCCATGGGAGGGATAGAAGGCAAACCTTCGCGCCTCTCACCTCTCTTTGGGGTTTGTCCGTCGATAGCGGATTGCGGCAAATCTTCGTTGTGTGCCATTGCTTCCAATTAGAGAGGAAAAACTTGATCAGGAGGTTTTGTTCTTTCTGGAATTCCCACAGACGGCGCCAATTGTACGAACACGAAATAATCTTCTCGCATATTCCTGTTGATCAAGTCTATGCTCCTCCTAATGTCGTCGCTTTACTCCCTGAAAATACAAACGTGAGCTAGCCGGTAGGTGTGTGTCAGATACCTTTCTGATGCCTAAGTCAGCAAAATAGACAAATAGACAAAAGCTCTGTGTATTCGGGAATCAAAGTTGTGTTACCTCCTCTATGGGTTTTGTTATGAGCTTTTTATAGGTTCCGTGTGGCACAATCCTACTAGGACTCTTATTCCTCCATGTAGAGTCCTCCTAAGAATCACACTCCTGAAAGATAATGCTTATCCTTCAACACCCCCTCACTGCTTAAACAAAGTGAGATGGTTTTACCTCGATAGTATGACAAAACGACCGAGCTAACATGGCCATGCTAAAGCGGCAGAAATGACTGAGCTTCAACTGACTTGGTTCTTCCCTTCATTGCTTGTACCTCGGTTTGGTTCGTTGAGACCGAGCTAACCGCAGTAAGCTTTGACCGAGCTAATGAGAGTAAGGTCCACCATAAGAAGCCCAAATACCTCAGTTCTGAATACCATGACCGAGCTAAATATCACCATAACGACCGTGGTAACCACAACCGCAATTAGATCGAGCTAACCGCAAGGTCCTTTCACTCGGCCCTGTTTACCGCGGCCCACAGAATGGCCCATTACCGCGCCTTGGCCTAGCTCGGCCCTAGTGCATATAAAAACTTCCCTCTCAATCATCAATAATTTTTCCCCACAATGCAAATCTGTAACAAACACATAAACCCCACTAAAACCAAAACTAACAACAGAGAAAGAGAATCATATAGGAAAAAAAATAAAATTAAAAAGCAAATAAATTTATGGGGTGGTAGGATGTTACCTCCAACAAATTATACTTCACTCAGCCCAATCCGTCAGCTCCTCCGCCAGTGCATGCAAAGTCTAGAAGTTGAGGTGACTAATCAAATTATTCTTTAAATAACACTTAAAAATTCATTAATTTGTCCTGTTAAGTGATTCAAAATTTTGATAGATATACATCAAAAAAATCGATAGTTATATTACTAAATCATAATTCAAATTTAGATATTGTCATATATTTTTTAGATTCATACCTAAATTCTTATCTTTTTTTATTTTTGTGTGATTTCTATTTTTTTTTTCAATTTATTTAAGATGGAATTGTGGGTTTCTATTTTTTAAATTTAATTTATATGTGGTTTCTATTTGTTTATTATTATTATTATTATTTAGGTAAGTTATAATGTGAGTTTTATTGATTTAAAATATGATGATCTGAGATATTTTCAAATTAGATTTATTTAAATAGAAATTTAAAGATTTTTAAATTTAAAATTGGATATTGTGATGCAAAAGAAAGATTTTAACTGAATAAATAGAAACTAAAGTTATTAATTTTATCTATTTGTATATCTGTTTTTTTATTTTTATTTTATGTTATAATATAATATATTAGATATAGATAGATATCCACAACTTCCACG
>NW_021027461.1:1459835-1557265 GCF_004153795.1 Camellia sinensis
GGAAAAAGGTAGTGGTAGGAAACCATCAAGAGCATGGGATCATTTTAATAAAATTAAAAATGAGAAAGATGGAAGTATTGTCAAAAAGAATACATGGCTGAGTCAAAGTCTCATGGGACTAGTAATTTATTGAGTCATGTGGCTAGTTGTTTAAAGTATCCTTATAGAGAACAAGAAAAGAGTCAACATACATTGTCTTTTCAAAACAAAAAAGATGGAGATGGTGTCGGTCTAGTAGCAACTTCTTTTACAGTAGAAGGTGCTAGGAAAGCTCTAGCTGAAATGATCATTCTTGATGAATTGCCTTTTAGATTTGTTGAAGGGGTTGGTTTTCGTAGGTTTTGCAATGCTTTACAACCAAAGTTTACCATGATTCCATCTCGTACCACTGTTGCTAAAGATGTAGTTGCAATTTTTAACACTGAGAGGACTAAGTTAAGAAATTTTTTGAAGGGTCGTAGAGTTTGTCTTACAACTGATACATGGACATCCATACAAAATCTTAATTACATGTGTCTTACGGCTCATTTTATTGATGATGATTGGAAATTGCAAAAAAGGAATTTAAATTTTTGTCAAGTTGAGAATCATAAAGGTGAAACTGTTGGTAAGAGGATTGAGTTATGTTTACTTGAATGGAACCTTGGTAGTGTGTTTTACTTTGACTGTTGATTATGCGAGTTCTAACAACACAACCATTAAATTCTTGAAAAGAAAAACAAAAGATTGGAAGGGCACTGTTTTGGGTCATGAGTTCTTACATATGCGTTGTTGTGCGCATATTTTGAATCTCATTGTTGGTGAGGGCTTGAAAGAGTTGGATGCTTTAATTTGTTGTGTGCGTGATGCTGTGAGATATGTGAGGTCGTCTCCAAATAGGCATGAATCTTTTAAGAAGTGTGTGGAGATGTGTCAAATTGAGTCCAAGTCTTTGTTATGTCTTGATGTACCTACTAGGTGGAATTCAACTTATTTGATGTTGGAGAGTGCTGAAAAATTTGAGAAAGCATTTGAGTGTTTAGAGGAGGAGGACTCAAATTATCGATCTTACTTTTTAAAGGGCGATAGGGAGGATGGAAGTGGTAGAAAGAAGAAGTCATGGGGTGCTCCAACAGAGGGTGACTGGAACAATTGTAGACTATTTTTAAAATTCTTAAGGCTTTTCTACAATGCTACTAAAAGGTTTTCGGGCTCCCTTTATGTAACTTCTAATTGTTTTGTTTTGTTTTGTTTTTCTTTTTTTGGGTGAGATGTTTGTTATTTAACAAAGATTGAGCAATTGAGTAAAAAAGATGGGAAATAAGATGAATTGATGGCTTTAATGGAAAAAGGAATGAAATAAAAATTTGACAAATATTGGAGTAATTGAGATAAAATAAATTTGTTGATATATGTTGTTATAGCGCTTGATCCACAAAATAAAATAAAATAAAATAAAATAAATTGAGGTATGTTCAATTTTGTTTTTCCCAATTTTTTGGTGAAAGTGTAGTCAATACAATGACTGGTCAAGTGAAAGATTGTTTGACTCGTTTGTATGACCATTACCTTGCAAATGATTCAAATTTTGTGGGAGTACTTGACACAAATGAACCATCTAGGATGGTGATTGATGATGATTGTGATGATCCTCATTTGTTGATTGAATCTCAATTTAATACATATTTGGATGCTGAATTTTCTGTTATGTGCAAGTCCGAAGTGGACAAGTATTTGGCTGATTGTTGTGAAGGAGTGAGAGATGAAAAATTTGAAATTTTGGGGTGGTGGAAAGCTAATTCTTCTAAGTATCGAGTGTTGTCCCAAGTAGCTCGTGTTGTATTGGCAATGCCGGTTTCAACAGTGGCTTCGGAGTCGGCATTTAGTACCAGTGGACGCATTCTTGATCCTTTTCGAAGTTCTCTTTCTCCTATGATGGTTGAGGTACTTGTTTGTACTCAGAATTGGCTTCAAAGCACTGTGCTGATCTCTCTTCGCAAGGCAATGGACAGTCACAATTGGTGCCCAACCTACTGAAACAGCCACTGGTAGTGCCCAACCTATTGAAGGTAATACCACTGGACCTTTTCTTTCTGATAAGCCTCCATTACCACCTAAGGAGAAGGGTAAGGCACGACGAAAAGGTAGTGGTAGGAAACCATCAAGAGCATGGGATCATTTTGATAAAATTAAAAATGAGGAAGATGGGAAAACACGGGCTGTATGTAAGTATTGTCAAAAAGAATACATGGCTGAGTCGAAGTCTCATGGGACTAGTAATTTATTGAGTCATGTGGCTAGTTGTTTAAAGTATCCTTATAGAGAACAAGAAAAGAGTCAACATACATTGTCTTTTCAAAACAAAAAAGATGGAGATGGTGTCGGTCTAGTGGCAACTTCTTTTACAGTGGAAGGTGCTAGGAAAGCTCTAGCTGAAATGATCATTCTTGATGAATTGCCTTTTAGATTTGTTGAAGGGGGGCCTATTTTTTTGGCCTGCCGACTCGAATTTTTCCGGGCACCCACGAGGATCGACATGGGCCGGGCCCCTACACATTGACGATATGAACATTTACGTTGACGGTGTGAACATTCACATTAAGGGTATTTTGGTAATTATGTCACCCATAGGACTTATTGAAATATAAGAAAATAATGTGAACTAAATGGAACATAAATAGATGAAAAGGGTATTTTGGTCTTCTTATCTCAAATTGGACCTAATGGAATAGTAAAAAAGAATATGGGTTGGATGGAATAAAACTCTTAGAAAATGGATTTATCAAAAAAACTCCCTAGTTTTTTTAATCTATTTTGTAAATTAAAAAATAAATAATTTTAAAATGAGAGTTTGGAATTCTTAGGAGGCTTCTCATTAGAAATTCCCTTTTGCTTATATAAAAGTGTGAAGAACTTACCATATTTTTTATTTTTTTAAATCCCAATTTTACCCTCTTAAATCTGCTATATTTTGTAAAAGTCATGAAGAATCCTATATAAACCAACTATCTATTTACTTTTGGAGTTGAACACTCAAAAATAATATATCTATTTCCAAGAGTCATACATACATATAAACAAATTGTCTCCCTTCTTATCCAAAAACAAAATCGTCTCCCTATTTTTTTTGCAGTGATGATAATTGAAGAATAAAAAATAATTACTTTTTTTTTAATTTTTTGTGTCTATTTTTATACTAATATGCATAATATTTATAGTTCTCCATTATGAATCAAATCATTGTAAAGAATTTTGATTGAATCTTAAAGTTGTATGTATTCATTTGAATTTAGACAGAGGAAAGCGCATACATTTTTAAAATAGAGATTTGTACTGTATCTCAAAAATTCGTAGGTTATCTTTATGCACTTTCTTTTTGTTTAAATTATATTTTACGAACTGTAATATTTTACATTATACTTTAATAATCAAGGTGTGACGCCCCAAAAATCGCGAACATCAGAGAATATATTAATAAGGATCTAGGCTAAAGAGAGGTTGGCAGGAATAACTAACTTTGAATACTCTTCCGCCAGGATAAGGATCTCAGGAAACTTACAGAAAGAAAAAAACCTCTTGATCAAGTTTTCCTCTCTAGCTGAAACCAATGGCGCACAATGAGGATTTGTCGCAGTCTGCTATCGACGGAAAAACCCCAGAAGGGGGTGGGAGGTGCGAAGGTTTACCTTCTATCCTACCCATGGCGGACTTAGAACCCCAACGACAGAACCCCCGAAGGGATGCAAGTGGAAGACGAGGTAGCAGCCCCCGTTGCTCTCAAAGTCCTGAAAGACGGAGGCGGAGATTGGACTCCCAGGTTTTGGAGGATCGCGTTAGGGAACAAGACGAGTTAATAAGAAGGATGACGGTGGACATGGAGTTAATGAAGCGCCAGATAAAAGGAAAAGGGGTGGCGACAGGAGATGGGCGCAAAGGCAACACGTCCTTTCGCCACTTAGAGGATCGTGACAGGCAACAGGTCACCCCATCGCAAGCAGAAAGTAAGAGCCTTAGAACAGGCGACACTCAATCGAGGACTTCCAGGATTCGTTACTCCAGGTCGGAGAGAACGAGAACTGAGAGGTCGTACACTGGGGGAAGCACCTATCGGCCCTCGCACATGCACCAGACGACATCTAGGCACACGGAGTTGCCTAGATCATCTGACTTGCGAACAGTACTTGAGGAAAGGGCCTGATGGAAAGAGGACACCAGGGCTCGCGACCCACGCAGGGTTTCAGCACTACAACGATTGGCCCCTAGGACACATGAGAGTGTTGAGGTAGGAATGCCAATGCCGCGCTTTGCTTACGAACCAGCGGACAAAGTGTTAGCAAGGTTATAGAGCTCTCCGTTCGTTCCGGCAATAGAGAACGCACCATTACCTTCAGGCTTCCACCAGTCCAAGTTCACAATCTATGAGGGAAAGACGGACCCATAGATGCACTTGAGCCACTTTCGCCAGGTTATGGCAGTATACCGGCGGAACGAGGCCCTAATGTGCATCTTGTTCCCGTCCAACCTTGGCGACTTGGGTCTAACTTGGTTCGAAAGGCTACCAGAATGCAGTATCGCCTCTTGGGTACAATTGGCAGAGGCGTTCGTGACTAGGTTCAGAACAAACACCAGGACACCAGTGGAGATCGATCAGTTACTCTCCATTGACATGGGCGACAAGGAGACGTTGAGATCCTACAACAGTCGATATTGGGAGACTTTCAACCAGATAGGAGATTACTCCACAAATCTCGCCATCGCGCAATACAAAAGGGGCTTACCAGTCGGAAATAAGTTGAGGGACTCAATTATTATGATGCCGCCCCTCACGATGGAGGCCCTAATGGAAAGGGTACACTAACATATCCGCGTGGAGAAAGATAGCGCTTGGGCTAAAGCAAAATCTGGCTCAACAGTAATGCCAGATAAGAAGACTGGAGCAAAAGTCAACATGGTAGAACAACCAAATAAGAATGGGCGAAGCAGGCGAGCCAACAGGGAAGACCTAGAAAAAAGGAGGTTAAGAGTTCGCACTGCCATCACCACCGTGTACAATAAGCCCATCTACCGAATTCTCAGCAAGATAAAAAATGAACCCTCCGTTCAGTGGCCAGCCAAGTTGGGAGTAACACAAAGGGTCTACGACGAGAGGTCCTGCTGCACCTTCCATGATGAGAAGGGGCACTTAACTGAAAACTGCACACCCCTAAGGCAACATCTGGAAGAATTAGTAGTTGCTGGCCACCTAGACCAGTATATCGAAGGGGGAACACAGCCGGCCCCCCAGGACCTCAACGCGCCAAATGGGATACCAGTGGATGGACCACCCCAAGGCGTAATCAATGTTATTCATGGGATCATTGAACCTGAGCGGGTATGTGAACTCAGGGGGATGATAAAGAAGGCAGAACACCTGAAGGAGATACTAGGTGCACAATCCGCCATAAAAAAGGGCAAAACAAAGGCTACGAACGTCATATCCTTCTCAGACAAGGACCTAGCGAGGCTACATTGCCCATACAATGACGCACTGGTGGTAAATCTGCGCGTCAAGAACTTCGAAGTCAAGAGAATCCTGATTGACCAAGGAAGTTTGTGCGAAATAATGTACTATGAAACCTTCAAACAGCTGAAGCTAGAGGACAAAGACTTGGCCCCTGCAACATCCCCCCTAGTCGGCTTTAACTCAATGCTAGAATGGCCAATAAGCAAGATAATCCTCACAGTCAAAGCTGGGACCATGACTAAACAAGTGGAATTTTGGGTATTGAAGGTCCCTTCCACTTACAACATAATCCTGGGAAGAACATGGCCGCACGCTATGCGATCGGTAGCTTTAACCTACTATCAAGCATTGCGGTTCCCTAACAAAGCCGCAGTAATTGAAGAGGTCTTGGGAGACCAAATCATGTCAAAATAGTGCTTCGTCACAGTAAATGGTAGCCGAGCTGCAAAAGGCTATGTACAAATAGTGGAAGAGCCAGAAAGGAATGAACAGTTTGCGAACGTGGGCAAAGCAGCAGAGCAAAAGGCGGTGGAGGACTTGGTTGAGGTAAAGGTAGATGAAAAAGACATAGAAAAATTCTTTTTGCTAGGCTCGTCTTTGTCCAACACTGAGAGGACCGAGTTAATGGAATTCTTAATCTCAAATATTGAAGTGTTCGCCTGGATGCCATACAACATGCCTGGCATTGACCAAAGTTCATCTGCCACCAACTTAATGTCCACCTAAACGCCAGACCGGTCATACAGCGCACTCGCAGGTGAGCATTCCACCACGCGGAGATAGTGGTAGAGAAAGTAGGAAACCTGCTGGTGGCAGGGGCCATCAGAGAAGTGCACTATCCAAGACGGATCTCTAATATTGTCGTAGTACCAAAGAAAAATAGAATATGGCGTGTTTGCGTGGACTACAAAAAAGTCAACAAGGCATGCCTAAAGGACAGTTTCCCCCTGCCACGAATAGACTAATTGGTGGACCTAACGGCAGGTCATAACCGGCTAAGCTTTCTTGATGCGTATAAAGGCTACCATCAGATCGCCATGTATGAGCTAGACCAGGAGGTCACATCGTTTACAATGCCAAGAGGGCTGTATTGTTACAAGGTCATGCCCTTTGGCGTAAAGAACGCATGGGCTACATTCCAACGGATAATCACCAAGATGTTTGAACCATTGTTAGGCAAAACAATGGAAGCTTACATAGATGATATGGTGGTCAAAAGCAAGGATGAGAAAGACCATCTCAGGGACCTAGACGAAATGTTCCAAATCCTAAAGAAGAACAAATTGCGTCTAAATGCATCCAAGTGTGCATTCGGCGTAGGATCAGGCAAATTCCTAGGCTTCCTGGTGACCAACCGAGGTATAGAAGTAGACCCCTCTCAGATAAAAGAATCCAGGATCTAAAGAGGCCCAACACAGTAAAAGAGTGTAGACACCCCATTTTGACCGACCTTAAGACTCAGACATCATCAATTGAGCGCTTGGTGATTGTGCATATTGTGCTCGTTCTGAGGTTTTGGAGTTTTTGGCTGAGAGCCTTGCCTCCAGGCCTCTAAACTCTTTGTGCTTTGGCTCGGTTTGTGGACCGAATCTTGTTTTATCTTCCCAGAGGGAGGGAGAGGTCTTGTAGACCATCTCTTTGTGGTCGTAGAACACTTTTTGTGATCGTAGGCCACTTTTCCCGTTTGGAGACTAGTTTTCGATTTTTAGAGCCTTCGGCCGCACGCCTTGTCTCGGGACCACTTAACGTTCTTTGTTTGGCGTGGTTTTTGAACCATGCCTTGTTGCCTCTGCGTAGAGGAACACTGTGGTCCAGGAGACCACTTTTGTGGTTGTATACCACTTTTGATACCAGTAGACTAGTTTTCAAGGCTTTTGGCCGCGTGTTTTGTCTCCCGATCTCTCGTCTTGCATCCGTTTTGGTTTGTTTTCGGTACAAACCTTGTTTTCCTTGTTTGGAAGGTGGTACAAGAGTGGGAGACCAGTTTTTCCCCTTGGAGACCACTTTTTCTCCTGCCAGCCAATTTTCTGGTCGGATAACTGGCTTTCTTGGTCTTTGGGCCACCTTTTCTGGTCGGCTACTATACCACCACCTTGTTTTCAATATGTAGACTTCTCCCACCTATGGCCGACCGGTTTTTGTTCTGGGAGACCACTTGAAGTGGTTGGCCGACCACTTTAAGTAGCTGGCTGACCACTTCAAGTGGTCGGCTGCTTTTTGTCACATTTTTGGAGATATTTTCCTCCAGCTGCAGCTGGAGGGCACTGAAGCCATCCTCCATACATATGTATAGAGGGATGGCCTTGAAGCTTAGCTTCCTTGAGAAGCTTTAGCTTTTGGTTCTCTATAAGAGAGAACCACCTCCTCCCTCCTCTAGGTTCAGAAAAATTGCCTTGAGAGTTATAGATACACCCTTGTATCTATCTTGCCCTTTAGTTCATTTTTGTGCTTCAAAAGTGTGGTTTTGTCTTACTTTAACACACAAACACACACTCAAACACCATCCTTTAGTTGTTGAGGTGTTTAAGAGTTGTTTTTGGTGTTCTTGGGTTGGTTTGAGCTTGAAGAAGCTGCTGGAGTTGCAGCTTTAAAGGTGGTCTTCAAGGGTGAGTTTCTAACCCTTAAATCCCCCCATTTTTGCTTAAAATTTGGAGCCTATTTTCATGCTGTTTTAGGACTAACTCTTAACTACAAATATTTTTGATTTTTGGCCCTTAAGATCTTTGTTTAAGGTCACTTTTGTGTTAGGGGTTGTCTACCCCCCCTTAGGCCTTGTTTGGCCTTGCTTTTGTGCCTTCTTTTTAAGCTTTGGGATCACCTTTGCATGAAATTTCTACCACTGAAATCCAGAGGATTTTCAGTGGTGGAGAGGAGGTTTTGAGGTCCCAAAAAGGAGAGGGTCATCCCCTCTCCTTGTATTTTGAATACTTGCTTCATATGCCTCATGTTTGAGCATGTTTATTAAGCTTGTGTTGGCTTGTTATTAACATGTATTTGGGGTTATTTTAGCATGCCTTAGATCTGTTTTGACTTGGTTTGGTCATTCCACGCATGCCTTAAACACTTGTAGTGTAAATCTTGCAAACTAGCTTTGTGTGCCTCATGTTTGAACTTGTCTTTCTAGCTGGTTTTGGGGCCATCTCAGTAGGTTTTTGGTGTTATTTTGACATGCCTTAGATCTGTTTTGGGTTGGTTTTGTTGGCTCTTGCATGCCTTTTACACTTGTAGTGTAAATTTCATAAACTAGTCTTGTATGCTTCATGAAGTAGCATGTCTTTCTAGCTTATGTTGAGTCCATTTCAGCATGTTTTTGGTGATGTTCTACCATGTCATACCTCTGTTAGGGTTTGGTTTGGTCACCGCTTGCATGCTCCATGCACTTGTAGTGCAATTCCATGAATTAGCCTAATGTGTCTCATGCTTTGACATGTCATTCTAGCATGCTTTTGGCTTAACTCTAAGAAGCTTTTGTCCATGTTTTAACATACTTTAGCTCTGATCTGTATTGTTTTGGTCATGCATGCCATGCTTTGTATAGCTATAGTGCATTCTAGCTTGTTAGCTTTGTATGTCAAGTCTACTAGCATGCTTTACTTGGACTGTTTAGATGATTCGGTATCATTTATCATGTGATTTTAGTCCATGTTTCATGCTTAGGCACTTGCATCTTTCACTTATTCAATGCGTTGGAGGGTTTCCCCTTTTATGTCTTAACATGAACCATTGTGTATGCCTTTATGCCTAAGCTTGTGAGCCATCATTTCAATGTGTTTTTGGGGTTATTTTGCCATGATATAACTCTAATTTTTATTGGTTGAGTCATCCTATGCTTGGTCTTAATAGGTGTAGTGTAATCCACCTTATTTGCCTTGTATGCACCATGCCTTATGCCCTTCATGCTAGCTTGTTTTGGCTTTCTTCTATGCATGTTTTAGTATCATTTTGGAATGATCTAGGATTGTTTTGGGTTGCCTTTGCCATATCCTTCATGCTTTGTATAACCGTAGTGTAATTAGCCTTGTTAGCTTTGTGTTTTGTTGACTCATGCATGCTATCTTTGAGCTATTTAGAAGATTTAGCATCATTTAGTACTTTATTCCAGAGCTTATAGCATTTCCATATTCCCACTTCTTTCATGCTTCGAATGCCTTTGAGTGTTGTGCGTTGTTGCCTCTTTTACGGTTTAGCTTGTATGCTTGTATGCCTAGGTCCTTGAGCCCCCTATCTCAGTATGTTTAGGTCTTTGTTTTGACCTATTTAACCTCTGTCTATGATTGGTTCATGCATTTGTGCCATGTATTGCATTCCCCTTTTGTGGTCCTCTTTGTTAGCTTTAATGCTTTAAGGACCATTGCATGCTTTGCTTGTTTTGTTGGAATGATTTGGCATCATTTCTTACCTTATTTCAGTGCACTTAGTGTTATTACACTTCCATGTTTGTCACTCTTTGAGCACTCTTGAGAGTTGTGCTCTTAGGCCTCTTTGATGGGCCATTGCATGTGCATGCTTGCATATGCTTCATGTGCCTTAACTTTATCACCAATGGCCACTGATTTGGGCATGACTGAGGTTTACCCCCTTTTGGTTTAAGTCCATGTAGCATGTTTGTTTACATGTTGTTCAAATGCTTGTTGTTCATTGCATTAAGTATGCCATCTTACATTGCATTGTGCATACCATGTGGTTATTTGCATTGTGTATGCCAAGTTGTTTCTTTGCATTGAGTATGCGTGTTCCTAACATTGCTAAGTTGCCCTTGTAGCATTGCATTGTGCATGCATGCATTTGAATTGTTCGCATGTCATTAGCTTTGTTAAGTTGATCATGTCACATTGCATTGAGTATGCCATGTTGTTTGCGTTGTATATGCCATGTTGTTGCATCGTTGTTTGGATTAAGTGTTAATCCGAGCATGAGAAACGAGGGACGTTTCATACTTGAAGTGATGAAATGTGCCTCAATTCTCGGTCGCCGTCGCCAACGCTCTTAATCAAGCATGATAGAGTTTTAGGCATTATGTGTTTACTTGTGCATTCATTTCATATTGAATTGTGCAACTTCGCCTCTCAGCCATCATGCATCGAAATACACGATTGGTGGCCCGAGGATCGAGAACCACACTCCCTTGAGCTTATGAAATGATAGGGAGAGTGGTTGTGCACACATACCTTGCAAATTCATTGCCATGCCCTTTCTTGCTCTCTGTTGCAGCAAACTGGAATTCAGCAGCAACAACTGGTCGGCCGACCAGTATTACTAGCTGGCCGACCACTTTTTCTAGTTTTTCAGCACAGAAAGTGGTCGGTAGGTGGTCTCCTTCCTCAACAACCAGTCGGCAACCCTCCCACAGGTTCCCATGATGGAGTTTCAGCTTTCTGGAGCTTGGTTCAAGGTTCTGAGGATAATTGAAAACAGAGGCAAATCGGGGCATCGCATTGGATTTTTGAACGAGGCGACTGAGCATGCATCCAGTCTTCTCCCTCTCGAGGCTCTTATTTTATTGCTTTCCTTTGTTGCCATGCTTAGATAGCTAGCTTATGCTTTGTTTTGTGCTTTAATAGTTAATGCGTTTAGCTATTTCAATTTGTTTTGTAATAATTAGTTTAATTAGCTTAGATTAGCTAGTTAGTTTCTTATTCGGTCCCTTTGTCGATAGGGCTAATTGTTGTAATAAGCGTGCGTGTGTGTGATGCATGTCTTCCAATCCCCATTTCTTTCTCCCTTTTACTTAACCACTTACGATGGTTAGTTTTAGGGCATATTTCGAATAGCATACCTTATGCTTTGCATGCGTGCATCCATTCATCTGTCTTGCATGCACCAGGCTCAGCGTATCATACTAACTACATTGTATTTCAATTCCAATTTGAATACATGTACCAAGTTGCATTTCACATAACACTCTTAGGATAGCCGAGCCTATCTTAGTTGCATTTTCGCATGTGTTGCATTAGCCATCTTAACATGAACTAGGATCATGCTTGATTTCTAACTAGTTCTCTGTTTTGTCTGGGAGTACACTTTGAGTGTTTATGCTTTAGCATACCGCATGTGTGTTATTGACTGCCATGAAAGGATGCTTGCCATGAGGCTAACTGCTTAGTTGATATAACTGCCTGAATGCCTGTGGGTGAAGGTTGGATTACTTGAATTGGAACAATTCATTGAATCCGAATTTAGCCTACTTGCGAGTAACAAACTTCAAACCATTTTCACAAACAAACATTGCAATGTTTTGTTCCAAATTAGGCGATCTAGTCTATACTTGTATGCTGTGCGCGTCACGTAGTAAGATTAGCTAATTAACCGGAATAAGAACACATGTGTTTTCAAAAACAAAATATCACGCTTAGTACAGGCCAATCTTTGATCGGGCGAGTGGGGGTACTCATTGCATGACCTTCCCCACTCGTACCCAAGTTCCCGAGCCGAGGCAACTTTGGTGATGACGGACACGTGGCCTTAGGCACGAGTCAGGATTTCCTAAATTCCCCCCATAAATAAAATATTTAGGTGGCGACTCTATATCTGGCAAAATAGTCCATGTTTGGCACTTCTTTATTAAAAATTAGTTTTCCAAAATGATTTGTCGGATTTAGATTCAGAACCGTGACATGAGTTCGAACTTGTGGTAGCTAGAGAGCAAACGAATTTCGTGCCCTTCGCAGCACGGAGCTCGGGAGCCCTCGGGGCGCGTCTATAGTTTCTGGTGACTTTGCTGGAGACTTAGAGAACTTGACTCGAACTCATGATATCTTGTTTTGTTTACACTTATGTGTCTCTTTGCATTGCATTTGCATTGGTGCGCCTAGGACACCGTGTTTGCCGTATGCTATTCCTGAACAGTTTGCCGGAGGCTCACTTTGAGAAGCGTGCCATAAGGCTGACCGGTTGCAGGCTCTGCCATGACGGGAACACAAACTCTGATTTTTACTGGGGCACCCTTTTGACCATTCGACCTAGTGCATATTTGGAATCCGTAGTGACCATTCCAAGCTAGGACAGGTTACTTACCCGATTGTAGGTTGTGTTGAAACCGCTGTGTGCGTAGTGAAACCCTAGCTCCTGACAAAATAGGATAGGGAAACCCTACCCTAACATAGGGGTGTTTTGGCTCTCATTTGCTTGCTATATGCTTTTAGAGTGTGTCTCTACAGGGGAATGCATGTATCAGTTTGCAAGTTTGAGTATTAGGCCTGCGGGCATCAGTGTTTGGAGAATCAGCTTTATCCGAGGATATCAGATTTGGGGCAGCCATTTGGGCACAGTAAATAGTGTTTGAGAACAGTGTACTTAGCTTACAAGTGCCAACTGTGTGTTGTCTTTAATTTATTTAGCTCATAACAAAGCACGCTGCACGTTTTGGTTGTTTATTTCCTTATTATGCTTTATTTATCTTTTTGTAAGGTAGTTTAGCACAATTGCATCCAACCAAGTAGATATTCCCCAAGCACTTTGGGTTAGAGGCCGTAGACTTCATCGATCCAAGGATTTGAAAGACGGACAACCAGTGTACCACTCTTTACCCCCGGTTACTAGACGGAGGGCAGTTAGGCAAAGGATATCAGTTCAGCAGTCAGTTCAGAGGACTTTGTCTACCCCACCTAAGTACAGTAGGGATCAGAGTTCTGCTTCTCCCGCAGGAAGGGAACATATGCCGATTATTCAGATAGATCAGTACATGATGGCAGGTATGGAAAAGATGATGCGTCAGCTCTAGAAAAGTATGTAAGCCACGCAGCAGGATGCTGCCCGTCAGGCAGAAGTGTCTGCACGTCAAACCGAGGTAGTGACCCAATAGGCAGAGTTAATTGCCAGACTACAGTAACAAACCGGGGCATTTACTTCGCACACACCTCCTCCCCCACCCAGAGTTCCAATACTCGGGGAGACGCCAAATGTCTAGGAAAATACGAACATTCCAACGGGGCCAGCTCCACCCTCAATCCTACCCAGCTATCCAAAACGGCCACTAACCTAGTGGATTCACTGTTTGAGTTCGAGGTGGATCCAACGGCGTTAAAAGTGAGCAAGTTAGAAAAGCTCTTCAAGAAGTCTCAAGGAGTTCATTCCATTCCGGATATAGAGGATGGGTATACCGACTCGGCCGTGACTCTGCCAGATCGGTTTAAGATGCCGCACATCGACCGCTTTGATGGGTCTGGGGATCCTATGGTACACCTACAATTGTTTTCGAATATCTTAAGGCCAATGGGCCTTTCCAGATTGCAGAAGCTTTTTCTATTTAGCCGGACCCTGTCGAGTGTAGCGGCTATTTAGTATGCAAAACTGGAAGACTCTGTTAATAGGAACTGGGAGGAGATAGCTGAGGTCTTCATAGCTCAATACTCCTACAACACTCAAATCGAGGTCATAACTCGTGATCTCGAGACAACCAGGCAAGAGCCGAAGGAGAGCTTCTCCGATTTTGTGACCCGCTGGAGGGCTAAAGCCTCGATGATGACCATCAGGCCCGTTGATAAAGATTAGATACAGATGGTTATGCGCAACCTCCAACCCAAGCTTATGCAAAAGATGATCATCCTCCCCCTACCCACCTTTTCAGATTTACATAAGATTGGGGTGCAGATCGAGGACGCAATGAAACAAGGTCTGATTGACCCTAAAAGAGAACAGCCCAGGAGGACATTCAACCGCAGTACGAATGCAGGCACAAGCAATGTTACAGCTGCTAGATCTTCAGATGTAGGAATGGTCACCACCACCGCTTCTAAAGCCCTTACAGCTACACCCTTTACCAGCATGTCCGGAAGTAGCTCGCAAACAGCCAGATACGCACCCAGAGGCCAAAGAACCTTCACCCCATTATATATGCCCCTGTCCAAAGCTTTGGGGGTTTTGATCAATAAAGGGCACTTGAAGCCCCAGGAGCCGCGACCCTTACCAGAAAAACTTCCTCCTTCCCATAACCCGGCGAAGTACTGCGCCTATCATCAACAACATGGTCACGAAACCGACCAGTGCTTTCGATTGCATCATGAGATTCAAGATCTCATTGACAACAGGGTGATTATGCCTCCAGAGAAACCGAATGTCATAACCAACGCTCTCCCACCACATAACCAAGCTCCACCTTCCAAACGCATCAACCTAATCCAAACTGGGGTTGTGTCATACGACCCTAGTATATATATCATCCCTTCTCACCTACCCAAGTCGGAGGTGTTCATTCCTGATAGCACTGACTTGTGCATGTTGAGTACCTCCTAAACCCAACCAGAACCGGTGGTGGTGACTATCGAAGATAGAGCATGGATCACTTTGGGAGCAAAGAAGAATGATAATTTAGAGCCTGAGGGATATGCGAGTTTTGAGTACAACCCGAGCGGTTATATTACTTCAATGGATCAGACTAGACTAAGAGTAGAGCTCCCGGTTAGGGTAGAGATCTTTGTAGTTCGAGAGGATGGACCTAATCAAGGGCTAGATGACCTAGTGGAACTCGATGAGGATATCGCGAATCTGCAATTCTTCGAAGAACAGGATTCAGAGGACGTAATTGTCAACTGGTTTGACCTGGAAGGGTCAGCAGAAGCTACTGCGTGGCTCAGTGACGAGCCAGATGTTGTTGAGCAGTCTCAGCCAGAACAGGGTCCGTCAGAAACGGGGACATTATCAGTGGCCGAAATGGCTGAGGAACGGAGAGAACCGTTGGAGAGCACCGGTGTTAAGAATTTTGCTCGGGATCAAAGCACTTTGAGTACAGAGGATACTGAGCATCAGGCTGCACTAAAACAATTTGAACAGGAAAAGATCGAAGATCGGGAGAGGGCCAGAGAGGCTAAAGCCCCTGTGGGGATGGAATGTGCTGTGCGCACAGGAATAGATGCAACAGAACCAGATAGCTGCCTGTCGATGGCCGAGGGTATGTGGTGGGAAGATGACGACCTATGTCTTGCCCACACCGATGAAGATTGGGGGCAAGGCCAACCGGATGATACCTGGTACGTGGGAGAAGTGGACCACATGACCAGGAGTGTGCGGTATTTTAAGCCCCCACACTTAGATCAACCAGAGGCGTTCGGAAAAGACAAGGAAGTAGAGAAGCAGAAAGAAAAGTTACTCGAGGAGGAGGTTGTGTTGAAACAGCTTAAAAAGATACAAGCAGACATCTTCATCTGGGGACTGCTTATGGCTTCAAGAGTTCATAGACAAGTTGTCTTTTCTGCGATGGACAGGGCCAAACTTTCGATCGACACCACGCCTAAGCAGCTGGTAGGGTTAGTCTTTCCAGGAGGAGCTTCCCCGATGTTGACCTTCACTGACAAGGAGTTGCCACCTGAGGGCGCAAACCATAACAAACCTCTCTACATCTCTATAGAATGTAGAGATAAATGGATACCGATAGTTCTTATTGACACGGGATCTGCTATCAACGTGTGTCCGTCGAGGACGACATATGCAATCAGGTTGAAGCCCGCGAACTTTGTGCCTACTGCCCAGGTGATACTGGCATATGACAATACTAGCAGAGAAGTGATGGAGACTGTGCAGATTCAGACTCAGGTTGGTCCAGGACAACAGAATATTGACTTTCATGTTTTGAACGTTCCCGCAACCTTCAACTTACTCTTAGGGTAGCCGTGGCTGCACCAGGTGAAGACAGTCTCTTCCACTCTGCATCAGATGCTGAAGTACCCCTACGGGAAGGGGGTGGCTATTGGGAATTCTTCAATCCATCCGCCGCCAAAGGTGTCTACACCGGTTCTGGAGATCGAACATGGCACAGATGATGTATTTTTGTCGAGGTTCACCCTAGCTGAGGCTCGGGTTGTACAGAACATATTAGCTATTGACAAAGGGTTATATGTCAGTGCACAGTCTGTGTACCTCATGAACAAGCTCCAGCACATCCTTGGGATGGGATTAGGGAAAAATGGCCAGAAAGGCGTTGAAGCATCGGCCGAAGTGTCACATAACCCGTATACCTTTGGTTTAGGTTATCTGCCTACCAAGGAGGACTGGGTGAGGAAAGGCAAAGAGATGGTCGGAAGGGCTAGAGCCAAGCGAACCGGGAAACCTTATGAGTTGGTGCACCGGCCCATTCAGGGCACCTTAAACGGACGCTTTGTCCGGGAGGGGGAAGACTTCCCATTTTGCGGCTTCCTAGAGCCATGGCTAAACGCAGAAAGGCGGCGGTTGCCAGGGTTGAGATATTCTTTGATTTGCAATTGTCTGGGGATGATGTTTCCGAGGAGCAGGCAGACCCATCAGTTGAGGTTGAGCAGTGCAGGGAAGAGGATTCCGAGAGCACAGAGATTGAAATGGGGGTAACACTGGCTTGTCTACTTTCAGATCCTTCGATCGTACATGAGTGCTTGGGGGATAACTTCTCGGTGTCCATGATCGGGAATGAAACTGCTGCGAGCCCATCTTCCAACATTCTAGATGCATCCATCGCACCCTCTCTCGTCTGGCAATACGAAGAGGGCTTCTTATCGAATAGCACTGGGTCAAGTAGTGAGCCGGAATCTGATTCCACTGAGTCCGTAGAGTTAGAATCAGGTTCAGCTTGTCTGAGTCTGAGTCCGGTATTCTTGGGGGTAACTACCCGGATGCCACAGTCCTGTCTAGGTCGTCTTTTTCTTTTTCGTTTGAGTCTGTTGTAACAGAGGAATCAGACGACTTGGAGGTGATTAATAAGAATTGTGTGGCTGTGGCCTTCGATTACTTTTCTGTGCCTTTGATTTATTGCATTAATTAGGACTTTCAAAATTTCGATGAAAACAACAAGGAAGAAATTCCTCTGGTTTTGAAGTTTTTGCTTGATCAAGAGCAGGAAAGGTTTGTAAAACCCTTGGTTGATGAAATCACCACAATTAATGTTGGTACTGAGAAAGACCCGCAACTGGTCCAGGTTGGGTCCACGTTGTCTTCGGAGGAGCACAAGCCCTTAGTCGTTTTGTTAAAAGATTTCAAAGATGTTTTCGAGTGGTCCTACGAAGACATGCCTGGAATCGATTCTGAGATTGTATAGCACCGGATCCCACTTGACCCAGAGGCCCGACCTGTTAAGAAGAAACTCAGAAAGATCCGCCCAGACTGGGCTCTCAAGATCAAAGAAGAGGTCACCAAGCAAATTGACGTAGGGTTCTTGCTGGTATCCGAATACCCAACTTGGTTGGCCAACATAGTTCCAGTGCCGAAGAAGGGTGGCAGAATTCGGGTATGTATGGACTTCAGGGATTTGAACAAAGCCAATCCGAAGGACGACTTTCCTCTGCCGCATATCGGTGAGTTAGTGGACTTCACTGTTGGGCATGCGTTGCTCTCATTCATGGATGGGTTTTCTGGCTACAATCATATTCTGATGGCACCCGAAGACCGAGAGAAGACTGCTTTCACCACCCCGTGGGGGACCAATTGTTATAGGGTTATGCCGTTTGGGCTGAAGAACGCTGGGGCTACATATCAATGGGCTGCGACCACAATATTGCACGACATGATCCATAAAGAGGTTGAGGTGAACGTGGACGACATGATTGTCAAGTCCTAGGAAAGAGAGGACCACTACACCGCCTTGCAGAAATTCTTCCAACGGATCAGAGAGTATCAATTGCAGCTAAATCCTCAAAAATGTACGTTTGGTGTTACAGTAAGAAAAATACTGGGATTCTTGATCACACAAAGGGGCATCGAAGTCGACCCTTCCAGAATCAAGGCCATCTTAGAAATGCCACCACCAAGGACTGAAAACGAGATGCGAGGCTTTCTGGGTAAAGTGCAATTCATAAGATGGTTTATCGCAAAATTAACCTTGACTTGTGAACCACTCTTTGGTAAAGGAAAGAAGTTCCAATGGGACGGCCGATGCCAAGCAGCTTTCGAGTAGATCAAACAATATCTACAGAACCCACCTGTGTTGTCACCCCCTGAGCCGGGGAAACCATTGATTCTGTATCTTTCAGTGACTGAAACTACAATGGGTTGCATGCTTGCACAAGAGTCCGAGGACAAAGTGGAGAAAGTTATCTACTATCTGAGCAAGAAAATGCTGGATTACGAGACCCGTTACACTTCATTGGAGAAGGCTTGTTTGGCCTTGGTATGGGCTACCAGGAAGCTACGGCACTACCTGTTAGCTCACTCCGTAATACTGGTTTCAAGATTAGATCCCATCAAATATTTTTTCAAGAAACCGGCACTTACGGGTAGGCTAGCCCGTTGGTTGCTTCTGCTTTTCGAATTCGATCTGAAATACGTGACACGCAAGTTAGTGAAAGAGAGAGCGGTAGCGGAGTTCCTAGCCAATCACCCAGTTAAAGGGGATGAAGCAGTTGAGTACTTATTCCTAGACGAGGCTATTCTGCATGTCGAAGAAGAAACTTGGACGATGTACTTTGACGGAGCGTCAAACTAATACAGGTATGGGATAGGGGTGTTGTTGATAGCGCCCGACAATTCCCGTATACCTCTAGCATTCAAACTCCGGTTCAGAGTATCGAACAATGAGGCAGAGTATGAGGCATGTATTGCCGGTTTAGAAGCCTCCCTAGAACTAGGGGCAAAACGGTTGGATGTCATCGGGGACTCGAACCTTGTTGTATCTCAAGCTAAAGGAGATTGGAAAGTTAAAGAAGAAAAGATGAAAATTTATCACCAGACCTTGGATGTGTTAATTCCTTGGTTTGAGAAGCTGAATTTCGCTCATCTGTTAAGAGAGAACAACAGGTTCGTAGATTCATTAGCAACTCTATCTTCCATGATAGACATCCCTTTCGGAGTCCGGATGTATCCGATCATCATCGAATAGAAATTTGTGCCGGCCTACGAGCTGATTGCTGCCATAGATGAGGTACAAAATGAAAATCCCTGGTATTATGATGGCTGGAACTTCTTAGAAAAAGAGGTGTATCCACCAGGGGCAAATGCTAAAGATAAGAGGGCAATTTAAAGAATGGCTGCTCAGTTCATCGTCTGTGGAGGTAAACTGTACAAGAGAGGTCATCTCAGGATGCATAAACTGTGTGTTGATGCTGAAGAATCCAAGCGCCTAATGGAGGCCATCCATGGAGGAGAGTGCGGAGCGCACATGAACGGGGTGATGCTAGCTCGGAAGATCCTTAGACAGGGTTATTACTGGTCCACCATGGAGGAGGATTGTATTGGTTTTGTTTGGCGATGCCACAAGTGTCAGATCCATGCAAACCGCATGAACATTCCGCCGTCAATGTTGTACAACATGACTTCGCCATGGCCATTTTTAGTCTGGGGGATTGATGTAATCAGGGCTGTCACTCCGAATGGGTCCAATGGGCATGAGTACATTCTGGTAGTGATAGACTACTTCACAAAATGGGTGAGGCCTAATCTTATGTGATTTTGAAGGCTTCGCATGTCGCCAAGTTCATCAAGAACAACATCATTTGTCACTACGGGGTTCCGAATGAGATCATTTCAGACAACGGTTCTCATTTCAAGAAGGAAGTGATCGACTTGTTGGAGAAGTATAATGTGGCTTTTCATAAGTCATCAACATATCGGCCGCATACCAATGGAGCAGTTGAGGCCGCCGACAAGAACATCAAGCACATTCTACAGAAGATGGTGGAAACCTACTAGGACTGGCCAGATAAGCTGCCATTTGCTCTGTGGGGTTACCAGACTTCAATTCGAACTTCTACCGGGGTGACTCCGTATTCCTTGGTTTAAAAGATGGAGGCTGTTTTGCCCATTGAAGTTGTGGTTCCGTCATTACAAGTATTGGCTGAGTGTCAGATAGCTGAGGCAGATTGGCAGCAAAGCAGGTTCGAAGAACTTATGCTCTTTGATGAGAGAAGGCTGAAAGCACTGTACCATGTTCAGGGTTATTAACGACGAATTTCCAAGGCTTTCAACAAGAAGGTTAAGTCTAGGAATTTGAAAGAAGAAGATTTGGTGCTCAAAGACAACCGAGCTCCCATCCACGACCCTAGGGGCAAGTTCAGACCCAATTGGACTGGTCCTTACATCATCAAGTCTATCTGGTCGGGTAGAGCTGTCGTTCTGATGGTAGAGCTGTCGTTCTGATGGACCTAGATGGCCTAGAGTTCTCCCAACCGATCAACATGAACAAGTTGAAGAAATACTTTCCCTGAGTGGCTCGCTAGGCCGAAAACCCGAAAGGGTGACCTAGGCAAAAGTTAGAGTATGAAAAATATGAAATAATAAAAACTGAGCTCGCAAGGTTGAAAACCCAAAAAGGGCGGCCTTGGCAAAAATTAGAGCGCAAAAGGAGAGAGTTAATACACAAGTGAACCCGAGCCGAACTACGTAAGGCTTGATTCCCATATTTGGGATACGTAGGCAACTTCATTCTGAAGTCCAGCCATAAACACTTGCTCGACCAACTTTGTCCATGTGATCATGTTTGGTCATCTTTGTCTATTCTGCATTCAAGAGCTCGGTTTGTGATCTCCAATGCAGTGCTATTCAGACTAGGGGCAACTTTCCAGTTGCTAAGAATCCGAGGTTGTACATCTCAGTGATAGATCTCGGACATCTCTAGTTGTGATCCATATCGAAAATGGTTTTGAAAAGTTTTAATAAAAGTTGATTTTGCTCAAATTAATCTTTTTACGACTTAGACCATTTTTAGACCAAACGGAAAATTTTCAGTACCCACAACCTTCAATTGCATTGATTTCAATACAAAGCTCTCCTACTCTTGAATACAAATTGAAGTTGTTTTTTACATTCATAAAGAAAACTTGAAAGTACTGATTAAAGCAAATAAATTCGAGGCATAGTCAGGTGTTCCTGTGTCCCCTCCTAGAACTGGTCGAAGCCTCTGATGCCAAAGTAGGCCCGATCTGCGCCTCCTTATCAAGCCAAGCTATGCACTCATCAAAGAGGGTGCAACTGAAAGTGGGAGCGGGGCCAGAAGCTCTCTCGTCCTCCATGCTGTGGCATACCGAGCTAGCTGTGCACCTCGGATTGGGAATGCAGCATGGTACTCTATCCATTCATTCGGGCAAGTCTGATCATGGCCAAACTGACGCCGGATTCGAAACGGGAAGTAAAGGACACGGTGTGTCAGACCGATAAATTGAATCCCAGGCTAGCGAGTCATGCTATAGCTTATCGCCGGTAGATTAAACTAGGGGCAGCACCAAGCAATGTCAAGAGCAATCAAACTGCGCATCCATTCGTACCACCATCCCTCATTAGGGGCATCGACTAAATGTTGCCGGAAGAAATAGCTGCGAGCTGAATATGCTGGGTATGAGTCCACAACCCTTAATTTGTCCATCAACCATATCTGGGGAGGGATGAAAAATGAGAGATAAAAGAATAGAGAGGTGTATGTGGAGAGAAAAGTGAGAAAATGGTTTTGAGAGAAAAACTGAGCCTGAGGGTCGAGTGATGTGAGAAATATATGTGAGATAGGGTGGGAAACATTACCTGCAGCAGTAGTGGACTCCCCGCGAATCTAGTCGTCTCTCGACGATGGAAAGCGTCCAAACCCATCAATATCTCAGTTAGTGTCATGGCGATACTGCTCTTGCCCTCTTTCAAGCCCTCGGTAACCTCAATCAAACGAGCGCTAAACCCACCGGAGCCTAGGGCAAGCAAGAAATGTGACAACATACACAAGCAAAGTGCATATCGCCGGAAACCCTGCCAGTCATGGTCGCCGCTGTCGCCGGCATTACATAACCGATGAACCAAGCTCGGAATATCCAGTACTCCGTCGCGAGTTAATGATCGAGTGTCATGCAAAGTGAGCCTGCACATGCGTCCTAAGGCTTGGACGTGGCCAAAACGGAATTATGGCAAAATCTCTTCTTCGCGCTCGGACTCCATTAGAGTTTGGAAGTCTTCGAAAGTAAAACACATCTCTTGTCCGCCAAAGCTAAAAACGTGAGTTACCGGATTCCAACATCTTGCCACGACATGAAGGAACGGAAAACGCAGCGGGGTGCGACTCAACATGAATAGTGCATTTATGCTGAAGCCCCGGAAGTTCAGCTTTTCCGAGCCATCTAAGTTGGTGATCCAATTTGTGAGATTTTAGACAAGAAATGCCTCCATTTTGGTGCAAAACTGAGTTGGAATGAGGGAACCACGAAGCTGGAACCTTTATGAAGGATAAGGCACTGTTTGGAGGACAAGTGTTAGAAAACTGGAGGTCCCCAGGCTAACTGGTCGATCGACTACTTTTTTTGGTTGGCCAGCCAATTTTCTGGTCGGCCAGCTACTTTTCTAGTCTCCAGGCCAAGAAAGTGGTCAGCCAGCCACTGTTGGTGGTCGGCCATGGAGCAAAAGTTGTCTACAACCTTTTCCTTGCCTCCAGAAGAGAGTCTCTAGCTTTCCTGTGTGCAGAGAGTGCTGAAGGTCCAAGTTTACCTCTGTTTCGGATGCATTCCGTCGCCTTGTTTGTCTAAAATGCATTTGTTTATCGAGTTGTTGCTCTTTGCT
Organism: Camellia sinensis; assembly: GCF_004153795.1. Lineage (NCBI taxonomy): Eukaryota > Viridiplantae > Streptophyta > Magnoliopsida > Ericales > Theaceae > Camellia > Camellia sinensis. The sequence continues at coordinate 1,482,739 of NW_021027461.1, forward strand.
TATCGAGTTGTTGCTCATTTATTTATTGAGTTGTTGCTCATTCGTTTGTCGAGTTGTTGCTTTTTGGTTATCGAGTTGTTGCTCTTTATTTATCAAGTTGTTACTCTTCGCTTATCAAGTTGTAAACTTGTTGAAGTCTTGTTGTTGTTTTTTTAGGATTGAGTTGTTTTGTTGCGTTGGTTCACTACTTGACTTGGCAATGCACGATGTTCAAATTCCATTCAATCCATTTCTTTTGTGCAAAATGGTGCGATGCGATGTTAAGAATATAAATACAACACTTTTTAAACAAAAGTTGTTTTCATTTCATCATAGCTTCTTTTTACAACATTTTACAAAAGGGTACAAGTTTTGAAGAAAATAAAACTACCTAAGCTGTACAATGTGCTACAACTACATGTAAAAAGAAAAATAAAGCAGGAACATCTGCATCAGTGCCATCAAGCTCAAGACCGAGAGGCCCTCTTCACCCTCTTCGGTTGAGCAGCATTCGCGCCACCATCGTCAGCATCTCCGTTTGAATCAGAGCCACCATCCTCGGAAACGTCCTCGGTGTCGCTTCCGCCCTCCGAACCGGAACCAGAGTCATCATCCTTGCCTGCAGATGTCTCTGACTGTGGATGTTCTGACTCCTCCTCTTCGCTAGACTCGTCATCCTGTCTAACAAGTGCTCTGCATCCCCCCCGGCCGCGTGCTGAGACTCCTCTCTTAGCTACTCGAGAAGGCCTGGATGGTCCAGTCTGCAGAGGTGGAACCTGAAAAAGGACAGTTTGAATGCATCAGCCAGTATATATGTCAGATGTAGATGTGAGAATGATACATAAAGTGGGTGCATACAGTTATAGTGTGTGAATGTGATGTGTCAGATGTGCTCTACACATGCAATGAATCAATGCAGTGAAATGTTCAGTTTCCATATGTCATCAGAAGTATGATAAATGCAAGGGAATTGAAAAGTACCCGAACGCCGGAGGCATATAGCAGCGTCTCCCTCCGCAGAACCATACTCTCGAGTGAGGCCACCACTCCGAGCAACCCCTTAGTATACTCTCTGGGAGGCTGCAGATGTAAGTTCAAGTCATCAGTGAATAAATGAATGTATAAATATCTGAGTGATAAATGAAAACTGTAAAACGTACCAGTGGTGAGTCAGGGTCACTGACGTATCGATGGTCTCCAGCGGAATCTGGTATGATGTCGCATACTGCCAGCCCGTCAGCTCGGTCGAAAGATCTGGCCATCCAATATACTGCCAAGTCGAGGGCATCCCTCCAGTCCTGCCTCTCGATGTGCCGGCCCCGCTGGTCGAAGGAATGTCTCCGGCTCAGGCGCGACTCGAGGAAGGCATGTCAGCAGCTCTCCTCCTGGGGGTGCGGACACCTAACAACCGAGGCATCAGGTACGTATGGCGATATGTCGTGTAATCCCCCTCCTCCTCGAAAAGGACTGCGTCAATACCCAACATAAGGTCCTTCACCTTCCGGGGTGTGAGACCCCCTGCGGACCGTATCTCTGATGGAGGCAGTGAGGGGACGTCCTGATCGAAGTTGCCCATCGTCTGGCGCATAAAGCGCTCTTCGAGAAACCAGGCGCTACCGACCAGTCTCTCAAACAAGACCCTATATCGGGAGGAGCCCCATGCCCCAGCAAACAAAAATCGAGGATTCCCTGGCATGTCGATCTAAGGCTGCCAGGTCACTTACGGGTAACAAGTGCATAAATTGATTAGATGTCATAAATATGCAAGATAAATCAAAGTTGAAAGCATGAAGAACTGAGAGTTTTGTATCACCTCTATCGCCCGTACAGTATCGAAGAATTGCCGGAGATAGAGCAGAGTCTCCTGAGGCCTGGGCCGGCACCGACCCTCAAATCTGCGTGAGTAGGGGATCTCAAGAGGTGTCTCGACCTCGAGCTCAGGGGACAATGTCGGGAAGTACGCATAAACCTATAGCTGTGAAAGGTAAGGCAATGGCTGTCAGAGTACGGAATGTATAGAAAATACAGAATGCTGAGTGCAGAATGCAAGTACAGGATATATAGAATACAGAATGCAGAATGCAGAATGCTGAGTGCAGAATGCGAATACAGGATATATAGAATGCAGAATGTTGAGTGCAGAATGCGAATACAGGATATATAAAATACAGAATGCTAAGTGTAGAATGCGAATACAGAATATATAGAATGTAGAATGCTGAGTGTAGAATGCGAATACAGAATGTATAGAAAAGGCAGAATGCTGAGTGCGGAATGTAGAGTACAGAATGTAATGCGTGCAGTATGTAGTGCACGGATAATGAAAAGCAGTAATGTAAATCAAGAGGGCAGAATGTACCTCCCAGGCTCGCCAATAGCCTTCAACTATGGTCCCTCGCTCGCGGGAGGTCGCGCTCATGTAGCAATAAAGGGTAGCGAGGCCAACACCACCCCAATCATACTGACTGACCTGTGATAGGTCTACCAGAGCACTGAGCAGATAAAGCCCAACTGTGTTCCCCTTGTCGGAGAACAGAGTGGTCCCGAGGAGGAACATCAAAAATCCCCGAGCATACTGCTGCATGGCCTCAATGGTCATGGGCGTAGTCCTCCTGTACTACTCGGAGAACCAGGTGTACCTGACCCTGCCTGATGATCTGTCGATCGGTGAATGGGCTCTGAGCAGATAAATCCAAGCAGCCTCCCACTCACCTATATCTGCATCGTATGGGATCGGCCGGCCTGCCACGTCAAGGCCCATCAACATGGAGAAATCATATGGGGTCATCGTCATGTCCCCGGTGGCTGAAAAATGGAAGGAGTTGGTGGTGTCCCACCATCTCTCTACAAGTGTGCCCAGGAGGGTCCTGCTCGCTGGATGACACGACAATCCCGCACAAAATGGGCCAAACCCTGCCTTATCCACAATATGTCGGACAACGTCTGGGAGCTCCATATACCACTCTCTCGTGAGGATCGATCCATAACCCCGTGTGAAACGGGAGGATACCTGCATTCAGAATGAACAGATATATTTAGTTTCAAATTGAAAAGTATGAGCTGTGTGTTCAGAATGAAAAGTATGAGCTGTGTTCAGAATGAAAAGTATGAGCTGTGTGTTCAGATTGAAAAGTATGAGCTGTGTGTTCAGAATGAAAAGTATGAGCTGTGTGTACAAAATTTGAAAAGTATGAGCTGTGTGTTCAGAATGAAAAGTATGAGCTGTGTGTTCAAAATGAAAAATATGAGTTGCGTGCCAAGGAAAAAGTATACTGTGTTATGGACTGCGTGTTCAGATTGAGCAGTGTGCTATAAACCGAATACCGTGTTATGAACTGCGTGTTCAGATTGAGCAGTGTGCTATGTTATGAAAAAGTATATTGTGTTATGGACTGCGTGTTCAGATTGAGCAATGTGCTATAAATCAAATACTGTGTTATGAACTGCGTGTTCAGATTGAGCAGTGTGCTATGTTATGAAAAAGTATATCGCGTTATGAACTGCGTGTTCAGATTGAGCGGTGTGTTATGTTATAACAATAAACTGTATGCTGTGTTATGGACTGCGTGTTCAGATTGAGCAGTGTGCTATAAAAGAATACTGTGTTATGAACTGCGTGTTCAGATTGAGCAGTGTGCTATGTTATGAAAAAGTATATCGCGTTATGAACTGCGTGTTCAGATTGAGCGGTATGCTATGTTATGATAATAAACCGAATACTGTGTTATGAATTGCGTGTTTAGATTGAGCAATGTGCTATGTTATGAAAAAGTATATCGCGTTATGAACTGTGTGTTCAGATTGAGTGGTGTGCTATGTTATGACAATAAAAGAATACTGTGTTATGGACTGCGTGTCCAAATTGAGTAGTGTGCTATGTTATGAAAAAGTATATCGCGTTATGAACTGCGTGTTCAGATTGAACGGTGTGCTATGTTATGACAATAAACCGAATACTGTGTTATGAACTGCGTGTTTAAATTGAGCAGTGTGCTATGTTATGAAAAAGTATGCCGCGTTATGAACTGCATGTTCAGATTAAGCAGTGTGCTATGTTATGACAATAAACTGAATACTGTGTTATGGACTGCGTGTCCAGATTGAGCAGTGTGTTATGTTATGAAAAAGTATATCGCGTTATGAATTGTGTGTTCAGATTGAGCGATGTGCTATGTTATGACAATAAACCGAATACTGTGTTATGGACTGCGTGTCCAGATTGAGTAGTGTACTATGTTATGAAAAAGTATATCGCGTTATGAACTGCGTGTTTAGATTGAGCGGTGTGCTATGTTATGACAATAAACCGAATACTGTGTTATGGACTGCGTGTTCAGATTGAGCAGTGTGCTATAAAAGAATACTGTGTTATGAACTGCATGTTCAGATTGAGCAGTGTGCTAGGTTATGAAAAAGTATATCGTGTTATGAACTGCGTGTTCAAATTGAGCTGCGTGACAATAAACAGAATGCTGTGTTGTGAATTGTGTGTTCAGATTGAGCAGTATAATGAGCTGTGTGCCAACTAAACAGTATGCTGTGTTATGAACTGTGTGTTCAGATTGAACAGTATAATGAGCTGTGTGCCAACTAAACAGAATGTTGTGTTATGAACTGTGTGTTCAGATTGAGCAGTATAATGAGCTGTGTGCCAACTAAACAGAATACTGTGTTATGAACAGTATGTTCAGATTGAGCAGTATAATGAGCTGTGTGCCAACTAAACAGAATGTTGTGTTATGAACTGTGTGGTAAGATTGAGCTGTATAATGAGTTGTGTGCCAACTAAACAGAATGCTACGCTATGAACTATGTGTTCAGATTGAGCAATATAATGAGCTGTGTGCCCAAAATGAGTTGCGTGCCCAAAATGTGCTGTGTGCCAAAATGAGCTGTGTGCCGAATTAACTAAGTGTTGTGTTGTGAGCTGTGTGCCCGTATGAACAGGATGCTGTGTGCAAGTTATGTTCAGAACATGCAGAAGTAAAAGTGTGCGAGAAATACAAAAGTAAAGTACGCACCTCATGCGCCCGATGAGATAGATGGGACTCCAGCTCCCGTAGCAGCAGGTCTGCGGGCGCCCGACATGCGAAGTCCGTGAAGTGGTGGAAGGTGCTAGGAGGTAGAATGTGCTCCTGCGGGTCGTACTCCTCCAGGTCGAACGGCCGAATCCTCGAAGGCAATGGTATAATGTCGGGCTCGTCCCCTGCATATGGAGAACCTCTGCCATATGGAATACCGTCGGCCATTTGAAGAAATCTGCAAGATGATGCAAAAATGAGCGAAATTAGCCAAAATTTTAAAAAGTCAATAAAAGTCAACTCTCGAGAAGAGAAAAAGTCAACAAAAGTCAACGCCCGAGAAAAGGTGCTAAACTTTGAGACAAACATACCTCAAGTGGTGAAAATGGAGAAAGAAGCTCCGAAAACAATTTTTAATCGGTTCAAAACGAAGAGAATCAAAAGTTTTTGCGAAACAACTTCGTGTGGGGCGTTGGAAAACGCGTATAAAGTGCAGATCTGAGAGAGAAAAGGGTCTAGGGAGGAAGAGAAGTTAATTTCGGCCTTGGAGGTGTGAGCAAAACTGATTTGGAGATGTGTACTTAAAGATCCGAGCATTAAGAGACAAAACTGCCCCTGTTTGCATAAACTGGTTGGCCAGCCAGTTTTTCTGGTCGGCCGACCACTTTGATGGGCAACAACTGGTCGGCCACTGGTATAACTGGTCGGCCACCCTCCTAGGTGATCTTCAGAGCTCCATTGTTCTCCCTATGTGTTTTGGTGATAATTGGAGCTCTCGTCTCTCGAGAAAGTGCAAGAAAAGTACACTTTTTGGCGTGAAATTGTCCCCGCGGGAACTTCAATTCAAGTCTTCGATGCATGGCTCATCGTCACTTATCAAAGAGTGAGGTATATCCTTTTTTTTTAAGTATGTTGTGACCCCTCCGAGAGGTAAATCGGAGGTTCCGATTAATTTGCTCGCGTTAAGGCTTATTTTTCTTTAACTGGCATTTTATTTCAGGGCATGCTATCGAAGTTATACCACTCCCGCATTGTTATGCACACTTTCCTCTCTTGCTTTTGTTATGCACACCACTCGTTGCTTTGTTATGCATTCATTACTTGTGTTGTCACGCTCGTTTTACTTATATTGCTATGCGTACTTCCGTTGCATTGTTATGCACCTACACTCTTTTAGTGGCATTGTTATGCTCACTTTACTCGCATTGTTATGCTTGTTTTACTCGCATTGTTATGCGTCACACCTAGGTTGCATTGTCATGCACCCCTCGCATTGTTATGCGCATACTTAGGTTGCATTGTCATGCACTCTTCCACTTGCATTGTCATGCACTCTTCACGCACATTTCACTTGCATTGCTATGCACGTTTCCATCGATATCATATGTGTCCGCATTTGATATAACGTTGAACATGTATTGCTAACTATATTGTACCTGTTGAGTTTCTTTCTTATGCAGGCACGATATTGTATGTACAGTTCATTTGAGGCTGGTGCGACCAGACGATATTGTATGTACGGTTCATTTGAAGCTGGCGTGACCAGAAAAACTAGACGGTATTGTATGTACTCCACGTGAGACGTAGCGAGAATTGTATAATTCTCTTACATCCTTTCTGCATGTAATGTAGTTTGATTTGTATTCACTTACTTAAAACTGTTGCATTTATTGTGTATAATTACTTCATTACAGCTTTCTTTGCATGATCATAAGTTATGTTCAGCTTCGTGCATGTCTTTTGCATCTTGCCCCAGCCTGTGAGCGCGTCTCTTTGTTATCTTGTCTGTGTGTCTAAGTCTTTGGCCTTGACAAAAATGGGTCGTCTCTGGGCTTTGACATTCACTCCCGTCGCTTATGACTTCCGAGTTCTGTCAAAGAGGGGTAATTGTAGACATCCCATTTTTGACTGATCTTAAGACTCAGACGTTATCAATTGAGCGCTTGGTGATTGTGCATGTTGTGCTCGTTCTGAGGTTTCTGAGTTTTTGGCTGAGGGCCTTGCCTCCGTGCCTCTGAATTCTTTGTGCTTTGGCTCGATTTGTGGACCGAATCTTGTTTTCTCTTCCCGGAGGGAGGGAAAGGTCTTGTAGACCATCTCTTTGTGGTCGTAGACCACTTTTTGTGATCGTAAGCCACTTTTCCCGTTTGGAGACTAGTTTCCGATTTTTAGAGCCTTCGACCGCGCGCCTTGTCTCGAGACTGCTTAACGTTCTCCGTTTGGCGTGGTTTTTGAACCATGCCTTGTTGCCTCTGCCTAGAGGAACACTGTGGTCCGAGAGACCACTTTTGTGGTCGTGTACCACTTTTGATGCCAGTAGACTAGTTTTCGAGGCTTTCGGCCGCGTGCTTTGCCTCCCGATCTCTCGTCTTGCATCTGTTTTGGTTTGTTTTCGGTACAAACCTTGTTTTCCTTGTTTAGAAGGTGGTACAAGGGTGGAAGACCAGTTTTTCCCCTTGGAGATCACTTTTCCTCCTGCCAGCCAATTTTCTGGTCGGATAACTGGCTTTCTTGGTCTTTGGGCCACCTTTTCTGGTCGGCCACCATACCACCACCTTGCTTTCAGTGTGTAGACTTCTCCCACCTATGGCCGACCAGTTTTTATTTTGGGAGACCACTTTATGTAGCTAGCCGACCACTTCAAGTGGTCAGCTACTTTTTGTCACCTTTTTGGAAATATTTTTCTCCAGCTGGCACAGCTGGAGGGCACTAAAGCCATCCTCCATACACGTGTATGGAGGGATGGCCTTGAAGCTTAGCTTCCTTGAGAAGCTTTAGCTTTTGGTTCTCTATAAGAGAGGACCACCTCCTTCCTCCTCTAGGTTCAGAAAAATTGCCTTGAGAGTTATAGATACACCCTTGTATCTATCTTGCCCTTTACTTCATTTTTGTGCTTCAAAAGTGTAGTTTTGTCTTACTTTAACACACAAACACACACTCAAACACCATCCCTTAGTTGCTGAGGTGCTTAGGAGTTGTTTTTGGTCTTCTTGGGTTGGTTTGAGCTTGAAGAAGCTGCTGGAGTTGCAGCTTTAAAGGTGGTTTTCAAGGGTGAGTTTCTAACCCTTAAATCCCCTATTTTTTCTTAAGCTTTTGAGCTTATTTGCATGCTGTTTTAGGACTAACTCTTAACTACAAAAAGTTTTGATTTTTGGTCCTTAAGATCTTTGTTTAAGGTCACTTTTGTGTTGGGGGTTGTCTACCCCCCCTTGGGCCTTGTTTGGCCTTGCTTTTGTGCCTTCTTTTTAAGCTTTGGGATCACCTTTGCATGACCTTTCTACCACTGAAATCCAGAGGATTTTCAGTGGTGGAGAGGAGGTTTTGAGGTCCCAAAAAGGAGAGGGTCATCCCTTCTCCTTATGTTTTGAATACTTGCTTCATATGCCTCATGTTTGAGCATGTTTATTAAGGTTGTGTTGGCTTATTCTTAGCATGTATTTGGGGTTATTTCAGCATGCCTCAGATCTGTTTTTGACTTGGTTTGGTCATTCCATGCATGCCTTATATACTTGTAGTGTAAATCTTGCAAACTAGCTTTGTGTGCCTCATGTTTGAGCTTGTCTTTCTAGCTGGTTTTGGGGCCATCTTAGTAGGTTTTTGGTGTTATTTTGACATGCCTTAGATCTGTTTTGGGTTGGTTTCATTGGCTCTTGCATGCCTTTTACACTTGTAGTGTAAATTTAATAAACTAGTCATGTATGCTTCATGAAGTAGCATGTCTTTCTAGCTTATGTTGAGTCCATTTCAGCATGTTTTTGGTGATGTTCTACCATGTCATACCTCTGTTAGGGTTTGGTTTGGTCACCTCTTGCATGCTCCATGCACTTGTAGTGCAATTCCATGAATTAGCCTAATGTGTCTCATGCTTTGACATGTCATTCTAGCATGCTTTTGACTTAACTCTAAGAAGTTTTTGTCCATGTTTTAACATGCCTTAGCTCTGATCTATATTTTTTTGGTCATGCATGCCATGCTTTGTATAGCTATAGTGCATTCTAGCTTGTTAGCTTTGTATGTCAAGTCCACTAGCATGCTTTACTTGGACTGTTTAGATGATTTGGCATCATTTATCATGTGATTTCAGTCCATGTTTCATGCTTAGGCACTTGCATCTTTCACTTATTCAATGCGTTGAAGGGTTTCCCCCTTTATGCCTTAACATGAACCATTGTGTATGCCTTCATGGTAAGCTTGTGAGCCATCATTTCAATGTGTTTTGGGGGTTATTTTTCCATGATATAACTCTAATTTTTATTGGTTAAGTCATTCCATGCTTGGTCTTAATAGGTGTAGTGTAATCCACCTTATTTGCCTTATATGCACCATGCCTTATGCCCTTCATGCTAGCTTGTTTTGGCTTTCTTCCATGCATGTTTTCGTATCATTTTGGCATGATCTAGGACTGTTTTGGGTTGCCTTTGCCATATCCTTCATGCTTTATATAGCTGTAGTGTAATTGGCCTTGCTAGCTTTGTGTTTTGTTGACTCATGCATGCTATCTTTGAGCTATTTAGATGATTTGGCATCATTTAATACTTCATTCCAGAGCTTATAGCATTGTCATATTCCCACTTCTTTCATGCTTTGAATGCCTTTGAGTGTTGTGCATTGTTGCCTCTTTTATGGTTTAGCTTGTATGCTTGCATGCCTAGGTCTTTGAGCCCCCTATCTCAACATGTTTAGGTCTTTTTTTGACCTATTTAAGCTCTGTCCATGATTGGTTCATGCATTTGTGCCATGTATTGCATTCCCCCCTTTGTGGTCCTCTTTGTTAGCTTTAATGTTTTAAGGACCATTGAATGCTTTGCTTGTTTTGTTGGAATGATTTGGCATCATTTCTTACCTTATTTCAGTGCACTTAGTGTTGTTACACTTCCATGTTTGTCACTCTTTGAGCACTCTTGAGAGTTGTGCTCTTAGGCCTCTTTGATGGGCCATTGCATGTGTATGCTTGTATATGCTTCATGTGCCTTAACTTTATCACCAATGGCCACTGATTTGGGCATGACTGAGGTCTACCCTTTTTTGGTTTAAGTCCATGTAGCATGTTTGTTTACATGTTGTTCGCATGCTTGTTGTTCATTGCATTATGTATGCCATCTTACATTGCATTGTGTATACCATGTGGTTATTTGCATTGTGTATGCCAAGTTGTTTCTTTGCATTGAGTATGCGTGTTCCTAACATTGCTAAGTTGCCCTTGTAGCATTGTATTGTGCATGCATGCATTTGCATTGTTCACATGTCATTAGCTTTGTTAAGTTGATCATGTCACATTGCATTAAGTATGCCATGTTGTTGTTTGCGTTGTGTATGCCATGTTGTTGCATCGTTGTTTGGATTAAGTGTTAATCTGAGCACGAGAAACGAGGGACGTTTCATACTTGAAGTAATGAAACGTGCCTCAATTTTCGGTCGCCAACGCTCTTGATCAAGCATGATAGAGTTTTAGGCTTTATGTGTGTACTTGTGCATTCATTTCATATTGAATTGGGTAGCTTCGCCTCTCGGCCATCATGCATTGAAATGCGTGATTGGTGGCCCGATGGTCGAGAACCACACTCTCTTGAGCTTATGAAATGATAGGGAGGGTGGTTGTGCACACATACCTTGCAAATACATTGCCATGCCCTTTCTTGCTCTCTGTTGCAGCAAACTGGAATTCAGCAGCAACAACTGGTCGGCCGACCAGTATTACTAGCTGGCCAACCACTTTTTCTGGTTTTTCAGCACAGAAAGTGGTCGACATGTGGTCTCCTTCCTCAACAACTGGTTGGTAGCCCTCCCACAGGTTCCCATGATGGAGTTTCAGCTTTCTGGAGCTTGGTTCAAGGTTCTGAGGACAATTGAAAACAGAGGCAAATCGGGGCATCGCATTGGATTTCCGAACGAGGCGACCGAGCATGCATCCAGTCTTCTCCCTCTCGAGGCTCCTGTTTTATTGCTTTCTTTAGCTGCCATGCTTAGATAGCTAGCTTATGCTTTGTTTTGTTCTTTAATAGTTAATGCGTTTAGCTATTTCAATTTGTTTTGTAATAATTAGTTTAATTGGCTTAGATTAGATAGTTAGCTTCTTATTCGGTCCCTCTGTCGAGAGGGTTAATTGTTGTAATAAGCGTGCGTGTGTGTGATGCATGTCTTCCAATCCCCATTTCTTTTTCCTTTTTACTTAACCGCTTACGATGGTTAGTTTTAGGGCATATTTCGATTAGCATACCTTATGTTTTGTATGCGTGTATCCATTCATCTGTCTTGCATACACCAGGCTCGGCGCATCATATTAATTGCATTGTATTTCAATTCCAATTTGAATTCATGTACCAAGTTACATTTCACATAACACTCTTAGGATAGCCGAGCTTATCTTAGTTACATTTTCGCATGTGTTGCATTTGCTATCTTAACATGAACTAGGATCATGCATGATTTCTAACTAGTTCTTTGTTTTGTCTGGGAGTACACTTTGAGTGTTTATGCTTTAGGATACCGCATGTGTGTTATTGACTGCCATGAAAGGATGCTTGCCATGAGGCTAACTGCTTAGTTGCTATAACTGCCTGAATGCCTGTGGGTGAAGGTTGGGTTACTTGAATAGGAACAATTCATTGAATCCCGAATTTAGCCTACTTGCGAGTAACAAACTTCAAACCATTTTCACAAACAAACATGCAATGTTTTGTTCCAAATTAGGCGATCTAGTCTATACTTGTATGCTGTGCGTGTCACGTAGTAAGATTAGCTAATTAACCGGAATAAGAACACATGTGTTTTCAAAAACAAAATATCACGCTTAGTACAGGCCAATCTTTGATCGGGTGAGCGGGGATGCTTATTGCATGACCTTCCCCTCTCGTACCCAAGTTCCCGAGCCGAGCCAACTTTGGTGATGACGGACACGTGGCCTTAAGTACGAGTCAGGGTTTCCTAAATTCCCCCCAAAAATAAAATACTTAGGTGGCGACTCTGTAACTGGCAAAGCAGTCCATGTTTGGCATTTCTTTATTAAAAATCAGTTTTCCAAAACGATTTGCCGGATTTGGACTCTTTGGTGATTTATCGATCTTACATCGCACATCGTGAGATTAGATTTAGAACCGTGACATGAGTCTGAACTTGTAGTAGCTAGAGAGCAAACGAATTCTGTGCCCTTCGCAGCGCGGAGCTCGGGAGCCCTCGGGGCGCATCTACAAAGAGGTGCAGCATCTCACTGGCCTAGCTGCTGCACTCAACCGGTTCATAAGTCGGTCATCAGACAGATGTCAACCATTCTCCTAAGCACTGAAGGCCAAATTTGAGTGGGATGAAGAATGCGATCGCGCCCTAGAGAGCCTGAAAGACTACATGACTTCTCCTCCATTACTAGTAACCCCAGTACCTGGAGAAGAACTCTTTTTATACTTGGCAGTATCACAGCATGCAGTCAGCGCAATGTTGGTCAGAGCGGAAGGAATCCAACACCTGTCTATCTTTTATGTTAGCAAAACCTTGCTGGGGACAGAAACCAGGTACCTACCATTGGAAAAGCTGGCCTTAGCTTTGATGATGGCCTCAAGGAAGTTGTCACATTACTTACACGTCCACACCATAATCGTCCTGACAGCTTTTCCCTTAAAAGCTTTGTTCGAAAGGGTAGACTTTTCTGGACGAATCTTGAAATGGGCGGTGGAATTGAGACAGTTCGACATTAAGTTTCAACCCAGAACCGCAATAAAAGCCCAAGCTTTGGCAGACTTTGTGACAGAGTTCACACCAGGAAGTCATCATATCTACCCAGTTGACTTGACTGGTACAACAGAAATGGGGATGGAAAGTGCCGCAGGAAATGCGCAACCCCTAATACAGGATACCCAGCCACATTGCAAACCACACAGGCTTGAGGATCAAAAGAAAGGAATAAACCATGCCATTCCCAGTGAGGACTCATCAACAAGTGAAAACTTAGGGCAGCCAGACAGTAAAGAGCAAACCCCAACAGTAGGCATGGACTTGGAAGACAATATCAACAATACTCATGACCCCAAGACATCATCCGACCCCTCCACTTGCAGGAAGGTATTTGTTGGAGAGATGTGGAAACTCTTTGTGGATGGAGTATCCAATAGGCACGGTGCAGGACTTGGTATAGTCCTCATTTCACTAGATGGCCTAATAGTGGAACAAGCAGTCAACCTTGGCTTCCCAGCATCAAACAATGAAGCAGAGTACAAAGCACTTCTAGCAGGCCTAAAGTCAGCACTCTTTATAAAGGCCACCGAGCTAATGGTTTACAGTGACTCCCAGCTGGTAGTAAACCAGATTTCAGGCGACTACGAGGCAAAAGATGAAAGGATGGCTAGATACCAAGAGTTAGTCAGAAAGGAGATCATGAAGTTCGAAGTAGTACGAATTGAGCAGATCGGCCGAGATGAAAACAGCAGAGCAGACAAACTGGCAGGTTTTGCCTCCATGGCAGACACATCTATCCCACATCCATTACTAATTGACTTCTTACCCAGACCAAGTATTGAGGAGCCCGAAGTAACAGAGGTATGTTGTGCCGAACTAGGCCCTTCATGGATGGATCCCATTATTTTATTCTTAAAAGACGGCATCTTACCTGAAGAGAAGAAAGAGGCCAACAAGATCAGAGCAAAGTCACAGGGATTTTGGCTCTCTCCAACATTGGCGTTATACAAAAAATCCTTCACAGGACCTTATTTGAAATGTGTCCATCCTAGCAAGGTCGAGGCATTCTTATTCGAGATACACGAAGGCATATGCGAAAGCCACCAAGGGGGAAGATCATTGGCCTACAGAGCAATTTCACAAGGATATTGGTCGCCATACATGCAAGCAGATTCAGAGAAGTATGTCAAGAGGTGCGAGAAATGCCAAAAGTTCGCACACCAAATACATCAACCAGCCAGAGAGCTTCTACCATTAACTAGCCTATGGCCTTTTGCGATATGGGGCTTGGATATAGTAGGACCACTTCCAACGGTACCTGGCAATAGAAAGTTCTTTCTTGCAGCAACAGACTACTTCACAAAGTGGGTGGAGGCTGAAGCACTCGCATCAAGAAAGGAGAATGACGTGAAGAAGTTCGTTTGACAGAATATCATCACTCGATTCAGCATACCCAAGGCTCTAATATTTGACAACGGCACTCAGTTTGATGGCAAAATTTTTAGAGGCTTTTGTGAGGAATACAAGATAGAATTTTACAACTCTACACCAGCATACCCCCAAGCAAATGGCCAGGCGGAAGCATCAAACAAAGTCGTCTTAGATGGATTGAAGAAAAGGTTGGAGAAGGCAAAAGGTAAGTGAGCTGAAGAGCTTTCTCATGTTTTATGGGCTTACCGTACCACACCTTAGCTGTCAACTGGAGAAATGCCTTTCTCACTGGCTTATAGAATGAAGGCAGTAATCCCACTGGAAGTAGGCCTCTCCACTATTAGAAGTGAAAATTTTGACCCCGACTTAAATGGAGAAGCCATAGCCTTAGAACTCGACCTTGCAGAAGAGAGAAAAGAAAAAGCACTGGTTCACATTGCCTCATACCAGCAAGAGTTATCCAGAAAATATAACAAGACGATACATCTGAGGCAATTCAAGATTGGAGATTGGGTGCTGCGCAAAGTAATGGGAAACACTCTGGTACTCGGAGATGGCAAGTTAGGGCCTAATTGGGAAGGACCATACAAAGTGGTTGGCTTAGTAGGAAAATGGGCATATCACTTGGAAGATGAAGACAGCAAGCCTGTACCCAAGCCATGGAACACTGCCAGTCTCAAACTATTTTATTTTTGGCTTTTCTTTAAATACTTGTAATTTTTCTTTCTTTAATTAAACAAGTAGTTTTTCTCTCCATTGTAAAGTTGTTCTTAGACAATATTAGATAGGGGCAACAGAAGAGAGGTTGGCAGGAATAACCAACTTTGAATACTCTTCAGCCAGGATAAGGATCTAGGCCGAAGAGTGGTTGGCTGGAATAACCAACTTTGAATATTCTTCAGCCAGGATAAGGATCTAAGCTGAAGAGAGGTTGGTCGGAATAACTAACTTTGAATACGCTTCAGCCAGGATGAGGATCTAGGCTGAAGAGAGGTTGGCAGGAATAACCAACTTTGAGTACTCTTCAGCCAGGATAAGGATCTAGGCTAAAGAGTGGTTGACTGGAATAACTAACTTTGGGTACTTTTCAGCCGAGATAAGGATCTAGGCTGAAGAGTGGTTGGCCGGAATAACCAACTTTGGGTACTCTTCAGCCGAGATAAGGATCTAAGCTGAAGAGTGGTTGGCTGGAATAACCAAGTTTGGGTACTCTTTAGTCGAGATAAGGATCTAGGATGAAGAGTGGTTGGTTGGAATAGCCAACTTTGGGTACTCTTTAGTCGAGATAAGGATCTAGGCTAAAGAGTGGTTGGCTAGGATAACCAACTTTGGGTACTCTTCAGCCGAGATAAGGATCTAGGCTGAAGAGTGGTTGATTGGACTAACCGACTTCAGGTACTCTTCTGCCGAGATAAGGATCTAAGCTGAAAAGAGGTGGGCTGGAGAAAACTAAGTGTTGTATAACCAACACAGCAAACAGTTGTCAAAACTTTTAATGCAAAGATGGTTATCTCGGTAACAAAAAGAAGACAAATTACAAGACAAAGCATAACCGTACAAAAAGATAAAGAAATTGAAGACTTCATTCCAAATTGAAGATTTCATTCCAAAGTGCAGTACAAAATAAGGGGCTATAGCCCGGTTACAAACTTTATTGATATCAAAAGAAGAAAAAATACAAAATCAAGCAAAAAGATCGTCCAGGTCTGCGTCCAGGTCAACTCGAGTTTCATCACTCCGTAGCCCAGCTCCAGTAGAAAGGTTGGTCACATCTTCAACTGTACTGGGCACTAGGGGCTCCACTCGAGTTGATTGAGCGGCTTGCAGACCGGGATTAGTAATAACAGTCGGGGTGTTGTTGGGCTCTGGGGATGCCTCATCCTCCTCCCCAACTTGAAGAAATTTTTGCTGAATGGCATTGGCATACCCCGCCATGTAGCTTGGTATAAAATGGGAAGGAGGGTTCTGAAAGACCTCGGTCTCTTGGTCATGTCCGAGCTTCACCACAGCCGCCTTCCATCCATATTTGAAGAACATATCTTTTGCAGCTTCACATTGCTGGATGTAAGAGGCCTCTCCTTCCTTGTAACCGCAGTCTTCAGCATCATCCGCGCTCTTTTTTAGCTCGACAATCTCCGCATCTTTCTTTTTCATGAGTTTGGCCAGCTCTCGTAGATATTTGTCTTTCCGCTCGGCCAAAGCCTTCTGCTTGTCTGTTTCAGCCAAGTTAACCAGCCCGGTAAGTCGGGCGATTTCTGATTCAAGCTCGGCCATTTTCTGTTTGGCTTTGTTTAACTTGGTCGTCTTGTTGTCGGCCTCAGCCACGGCCAGCCTTGTTGTCTTGCGATGTTCCAACACACATTTGTGAGCAATGTGGTTCTTCTGCGTGGCCTACAAAAGGAGAGATAGTAATTACGAATAAAAGCCGAGCAAACAGACGATGTAAAATGAAATATGGTTAAAAGAAGCACTTACCAACACCATTAACTTTGTCGCCGACCGGATGGCCTTTAGCTCGGTCAAATGGTCATGATGTTCCATATCGGCGGGCAGACACATGCTTTTGGCAAGATTAAAAACGAGCGAGTGGTCCTTATCTGCTACCACCGAATCAGTGCTGGAAACAGGCTGGTTCTTGTATGTGATCTTTGGAGCCCATTAAGAAGGGCTAGCCCGGTCAGAACCCGCGGGCTCTTGGCTCGGTTGCGTTGACTGGGGGAGCAGGGTGTCATCGTCATCCACAAGGTGTTGTGGCTCGGTTGAAGGAGTGCGAGCGCGCTTTGTCGACCGGGATGACGAGGCTTGGACTGTTGGCAGAGCCACCACTGCATCAACGGTTTGACCAGCTGGAGTGGTCTCGATCTGAACCCCGCTATCTAGGATTGAGGTTGTCTCGGTAATAAGGGCTCGCACAGCTCGGTGCTTTGCCATTTCTTGTTCTTCGGTTAGTAGAATGAGATTTATTTGGGGTAGTGTTGGATCTGGTTCTGGTGAAGGTTCCAGAAGGAAATCTGTCACCCTGGTCATCCTCTTACTACTGTATCTGTATGTCGGTTAGAAATTGAGTAGCTCGGCCCAACCTTGGTCACGGTACCGAAGCGCAGCGCGGAGTGTGTCTAAGTTGGGATATTGGTACTGTGACTTTAGGTGGTTCAAGTCTGCATAAAAAAAAGGCAACGGTTAGCCCGGTACAAGAATTATAAACAGCAAGAGTAAAGAATACACAAGCTAAGCCAAAGTATTCATACTGGCTACTCCTTTATTCCAATTAATTTCGTATTCCGGTATTAGGGCTTCCTAGTCTTCGAAGTTGCCAGAAACCCAGAAGAAGTCATCATCATTGACATCTTTGTCCGGTGTATTTTTAATTATTTTCTCTCAGTGGCGTCTTATTCTTAAATAATATACCTAGCCGTCTTCATTCTGGCCAAGGGAGTATTGGTGAAATAGCTCGACTAAACCGAGGTTGAGGCCAAGCCGGCGATTTTGCTCGGCGATACCATTTATTATTCTGTATGAATTTGTGGAAAGCTGGGTAGGGCAAAGTCTTGTTTGCCTAAGGAATTCACAAAGAAGAGGCTGAACGGGAAAACGGAGATCGGCCTCTACAATGGATATGATGGAGAAGGGAACGAAACCATCTTTTCCCCATGGAGTTGTATCTAGCTCGGCTAATGAAAGGTGGACGTCGTTAGGGATGTTGTAATCCTTGCGGAATTCGGCAGTAACGCCAGAGGAATTTACTAAAAATCGGTATTTACCCATTTCAATTAAAATTATGTATAAATTAGCTCGGAGCCTTAGCCCGGTGTTGAGATAACGTTGAGTATCTCGGTTGAGCGTGCAAAGGTGTGCATGGTCAAACCTAGTCAGTCTGCAAAGTGAAGATAAAAAGTGTTATGCCTAAATAACTACACCGGGCTAAATAAGAAGGATAAGCAAATGATAAAAACTCTAGATCGGCTAACTGGGTTGCAACCTTTAGCTCGGTCATAGTGCGAGTTTTTAGCCTCGGTCATTGAGCATTATGAACCCTAACACGGTCAGGGCACGAGTTTTTAGTTCGGTCGAGTTTAAGCTTGGAGTTGCTTAAACCGGTTTTTAGCTCGATCACTGGGAAAGCTTTCTAGTTCGGCTGAGTACACATGAAATACAAACGAGTTCCTAGTTCGGTCGTGGTGCTATTTTGGATCAAAGGGATTTCATAAACGGATTGATCGTGATATTCAGATAACGTGTGGTTAAGAAGTTTGGGTATGTGAGTTTTTTGAAGATTTGTTTTAAAACTACAAGAATGTGTTTCAGAAAGCATGTGTGTATAATGCTATACTATACACATTCGCAAAAGTAAAAACAAAAAAGCAGGGATTCAGCTACTTACCACTTTGAAATGGAAGAACAAAGATTAGAACAGCAAGGATGTTGGCCAAAAACGCGAGCTTCACAAATACTGTGATCAAAAGGGTAGAAACTCAGAGAGCATGAGAGAGAAGATGAACATGAGTGTTTTGATTCAAAAAGGAGGTTTTTCGTATAAAGCAAAGAAAAGGCAGGACTATTCAAATTTTCGGAGTACGAGGGCGACGACAACAGTTGTACTTGACTAGTAGTGGCCAGCCACATGTCCACACGAATAGGAAACGATTCATATGTATAGAATGAAAGGACGTTTATGAACTGGACTAGTCGGTAGCCCGGTAGGGAGTGACCTCGGTTGGCTTGTATGTTTTTAGCTCGGCTAAAGAAGAGTTATCCCAATCATGCTACGCAGATGGAATTAAGGGGCAATTGAGAGGGTAAAAAGCGTAAGTCTGGGCCGAGCTAGGACAGGGAAGAAGCGCACCGAACTATGGACCGAGAAGAATGGGTTTCGCCGCTGGACTCTGTTAGCCCGGTCATGGATAACTAAAGTTAGCTCGGTTCGAGTATTCCGAACCGAGGTACAGGGAGTCGTACAAACAAGTTCATTCCAAGCTAGGTAAAGCAAGGTAGAACCGAGCTAAAGAGAGTTCGGTGTAATTAGCTGCATCAGCGTTTGTTAGCTCGGCTGCTTTGTTATTCAACCGTGGTAAAACCATCTCACTTGGTTTAAACAGTGAGGAGGGTGTTGAAGGATGAACATTATCTTTCAGGAGTGTGATTCCTATGAGGACTCTACATTGAGAAGTAAGAGTCCTACTAGGATTGTGCTAGGCAAAAACCATAAAGCTCTCAACAGAACCTATGTATAGGTAACACAACTTTAGTCCTTGAATACACAGAGTGTTTTGTCTATTTGTCTAGTTTACTGACTTAGGTATCAGAGAGGTATCCGGCACACATCCGCCGGTTAGCTCACATTTGTGTTTTCAGGGAGTAAAGCGACGACGTTTGGAGGAGCTCAAACTTGATCAACAGGATTATACGAGAAGATTATTCTACGCTCGTACATGTGCATTCATTTGAATTTAGACAGAGGAAAGCGCATACATTTTTAAAATAGAGATTTGTACTGTATCTCAAAAATTCGTAGGTTATCTTTATGCACTTTCTTTTTGTTTAAATTATATTTTACGAACTGTAATATTTTACATTGTACTTTAATAATCAAGGTGTGACGCCTAAAAAATCGCGAACATTAGAGAATATATTAATAATTAAATATAGGGCTTATTTAAGGTTAGAAGTCTAGGAAACGACACTAATGAGTCATATGGCCAATAACCAAGTAAGATCTCAGATTGCCAGAGGAGTCAAGTTAGCCTCCCTTCTAAATCCAGTTTTCTTAGGTAGCGCACTACCCTTTTGACAAATCTTAAAAGGCATTGTCGCAAGGTCTCATAAGCAACGCAGAGATAGGCACATGATTACAAGGTAAATAATAATTACAATGTCTCAAATTTTAAATTCACAAAACGAGTCCCATTACTATTACAATCCAAGAATAAATAAAAGCACAGTCAAACTAATAAGCGAAATAGTTCCGAACTTTCTTTAAGGCAAACTTAAGTCTTCAAATGTCTCGGCTTAAGTTCTTTCCCGTTCTGTCCTTAGTCTTGTTCTAATAGTAGTGTTTTGAATCGAATTCCTCCTCGATTAATGACTAAGGAGATGCGTTAATCTTTCGCGTTCTTTGAAAACTTTGAACTGTTAATTATATGGGTAACGACGTTGTTGTTCCAGTGTGAAGGCTTGTATTGCCAAATCCTTAATGTGGTGATCTACTTTTTCCTTTGGTAATTGTTGATGCCATTGTGCTTGTTGATTTGTTGAATCATGAAAACTAATCTATCCTCCTTAAAGCATTCCGTTGGACGGGTAAGTCGTCTCCTTCTTTTGGTAACTTTCGATAATAGCTAAGGCGCGAGTAACAAATCTATTTCTCGGATGAGGTTGATGTTGGGTGTCTTCATTCTTTGGGAGTCAAGAATTGTCGTACATTCAATTTCTAAGGGTCCACATACAAGTTCTAATGGTCCAATATAGCATAGTTATGAGGGATGTGATGGATAAAACATGTATTTAAGAATTATGAAACGAGTGTAAAAGTACTAAGACTTGGATTAATTAAGGAGAATTTACACCTTATACTCGGATTACAAAAAGTCCTTCAAAGAGGGTCCTTGTGACGCCCCAAAAATTGGGAACATTAGATAATATATTAACCATTAAATACAGGGTTTATCTAAGGTTACAAAAGTAGGAAACATCACTAATGAGTCCTTTGGCTAATAACCAAGGAAGATCCCAGGAAGGTCGGAGGAGTCAAAATAGCCTCCCTTCAAAGTCTAATCACTTTAGATAGCAAAGCTACCTTTTTGACAGATCTTGACAAGGTATTAACAGAAGGCTTACATGAGTTGACGAGGTATAAGGATATGTTATAAATGTTGTATATATACAAATTACAAATTATGTCTTAAATACAACATGGAATCTATCACTTACAATGTCAAACATGTTTACAAACTAGTTTCTAATCCTCCTAGGGGTAGCCGTACATCCTCAAATGCTTCAGCTTGCCTTCGACCGGTCTAATGGTCTTCAATACCTGGCATGAAATGCCATGAGCTTTGAATGCCCAGTAAACGCACACATATCCCATTCCTTTTTTCCCAATCCAATACACTATCATATTTATAGCAAGCAAGTAGTGGAGCATGATATTCAAGTCAATAACAACAATTTCAATAATAAAGGAAAGGAACATGTCATTCAAATAGATAACAAAGGTTATAATGTTAGTGGTTAGTATTCTAGAAATCCCCCAAAGAGATTTCATCCTCCCAACCACAAGAATTGGACACCGGACTATTCAGAACTCCCCCTTCTGTTGCTTTGTTGTAGAACTAACCTCGGATGCCTACCAACGGTTATATACCGCGTAGTGCCAACCGCAGGGCCTCAAAAGGGACAGCGAAAAGAAAAGGTT
Organism: Camellia sinensis; assembly: GCF_004153795.1. Taxonomy (NCBI): domain Eukaryota; kingdom Viridiplantae; phylum Streptophyta; class Magnoliopsida; order Ericales; family Theaceae; genus Camellia; species Camellia sinensis. Next base: position 1,504,246 of record NW_021027461.1, read on the forward strand.
TTATCTCCTGAATCCAACCTTATCCTTCCAAAAAAATTTTGTCTTCCTGAATGTCCCATCCGAACCCAACCTTATCTCACCAATCAAACCATCGTAAAAAGTCTGAATACGTCTGTTCCATTCTAGGGTTTACGCGACAACCGCTTATGCAAGACTTAACCTTCAATTAGGGAGCACATCCCATCAATCCATACATAACACATTATCATCTCTTCATTATTCAAGTGATCGAAAACCCAATACCATCCCAATTAAGTTTTCCGTTTGGATCAATATTTTAAGTCAAGTTAGAACAAACTCAAAAAGATAGTAATAGCCACATAAGCATGAGCATCATTAAAATGAAGAAGATAAGGAACATAACCATAACACATGAAATACCATACCAAGACATGATCATAAACTAATAAGCATATTCATGTATACAAGAGCATAAAACACCGATGCAATACTAAATTTTCAGATTTAATACCATTTAAAGATTAAAATCAAAAGGGCTATTTCAGATATTTCCCGAACCTAGCCTTCCTATGGTTCGTAGATATTTCAATCTAGTTTTCAGAACATGTTTCGGAAATGTGATAGCTTTTCTAGATTTTTAGTTATTTAAGAAATGTTCTAGCGCTGTCCAGATTCGTCGACCGTTACAAAAATTGGAGGTTCTCACAAATCGTTCACTCATTTTAAATGAAACTAATTTTAGTTTAAAGATAACTCCTTAAGGAAGATTTTTACATAAAATGGAGGTCCATAATATTTTTCTACATTTTTCTAGAAATTTCGAAAGTTGGCTGTAAAATAGATTTTTCTGGCACAGTTCTTACAACAAGAAAGTTGGTGAGAAAAGAGGTCAACTAGGGGAAATTTTCTAGTTATCTTGTGATGAAAACATGCCAAATAATATTTATTAAACTGAAAAATTTGAGGTGAAGGTGTACCTTTGGAAATTTTGAGAGTTTGATATGGAAAAAAGGTAGTCTTATACCAATTAAGAGAAATACAAGAAGGGCAGAATCAAGGCTCTTCTTTCATTTCTAACACAAGAATACCATCAAACCACATCTGAAATGAATGTTTAAAACTTCTAAGAGCATGTATTTGAAAAAGGAAAATAAAAGAGAGAATTGTATTGTGGCTTACTTGCTAGGCTAGGCCAAGTTGAACAAGATTGCTCTCCTCTTCTTTCCTCTCCCTCTCAAGACTTTTCTCTTGCTCTCCTTTCTTTCCTCTAGGCCGAATGTAGGGGTGTGTGTGTGTGTTGTTTGTGTATGCTATGCTAAGTAGGTGGTTGTATATATAGTCAAATTTGGTGTGAAAAGACACAAAGGCCCATTAATTGGAATTGGATTGAAAAGTTTGGATTTACTTGGAGTCTAATGGAATAGGGAGTGATTAGGGGGCTTAATTATGTGATTAGACAAGATTTAGTTAGTCTCTAGTTGGAATGGAACTAGGTTGGGGACACAATCCCTAGATTTAGGGGTACTTGGTACTTTTGCTTCTAGATTGCCATGATTACAGGCCTTGAAAATTGATCCCTCACACTCTCTTAGGTTGGCCGGCCATGGAGAAGGGAAATGGGATATATTTTGTTCAATATATGAGTACTATGGATATATTCCCAATGTATATATATAGATTCACAAATTGATTTGGTAGTACTATAGTATAAAAAGTACATGTACTAGTTTAATTATGATTTGGAATTAAACTCATGTATTTAATTATGACCTAGTTAGGTTTAGGGCTAATTTAAATACCTTCTAGTTAGAAGTACACTCATAGCAAATCTTTATAGGTACCAAGGTCATTATTGCTCCAAGATTTTAAGGGATTTGTTTGTACTAAAGTACAATGATTATAGCCTAGGAGGTATGATGGCTAGCCACGTGCTCAAGATTTGGGGAGATTTTTCTATTTATTTTGTGTACAAATTCCATAGATATTGTGTACAAAAAGATTCGATGAATAAGAGATACAAATATATATATATATACAATGGTACTAACTTGAGGTCAATTTGTGATTTAAGTAAAATATGAGGGCTAAGGCCTTAATTTTGGAACATTTATTTTAGAGTAGGATTTAACTAAGTTAGGGTTAGAGAATCTAATTCGGTTTGAATTTCTTGTTTCGAACAAAAACGCGATCAATTGACGAACATGATAAAGACCAGAAAAACCTAGGGTTTCCAAGTGGTAATTTCATATTTAGGGAGTCAATTAGAGTATTAGAAATTATTTCTAAGTTTCCAAAATCGATTAGGGTTTGTAGTTTTTTGTTGGCGCATATATTTTGATCCTAGGGTTTGCGGTTTTTTGTTGGCGCATGTATTTTGATCCTAGGGTTGTAATTAAGAAACTGAGGGACTTCAAGGAAATAATTTAACAGTAAGGGGATTTTAAGAAATTAAGATTTTTAGGGGCCTCACAGTCCTAACTATTATCCTAGTTATACCTTCATTAAGCTCTTTTTGTGGTTCTTCAAGTCTGTTTGCGGCACCTTACTTGTCCTTTGGATGTGGCGCAGTGAGATCTTCTTTTGCTAGTAATGTGAATGCTCTGCCGATTGGCCTCTAACTGCTGCTAAGCCTAGGCTTCTTGTTGTTTCCTACCCACTGATATAGTCGACCAATTTGTTATATTTGTCCATGGCTTCTGATCGCTAATCCCTTGCATGTTTGCTCCCTTTCTTTTTACTTGATATCTTAATTGTGCGAGTTGAGGACACCTATTCTTAAAATGTCTAGGTTGGCCACACTTGTAACATTTCCTCATCATATTCCTCCATTCTTCACTATGCCTTTGTTGTCCTTGTGTTCCTTTATCATAAAGTGCTAATTTGGCTTGGTTCCTACTATCATTCACCTTGAAATTTTGTTGTTTCGCAGTCTCTAGCTTAATTACCCATGGTCATTGTCTTAAGTTTTTTTTCTTGATCTCTGTCCTGTTGGGGTCATTTGAACCCTCTATATCCCATCTATTAACAATGATAGCATTGGATCAGTTCTGCTAGTCTTTCCTGAAAATTTTTCTTCAAATTTTGCTGTTGTGATTGTTATGGTGGCAGCCTGGAATAAGGTTTTTGTGCCACGTTTCCCTTTTGGTTTCTCTAGGGTCCTACAAATGATTGACTCTTTTTCCTTTTGTTGTAAATCCTCCTTGCGTTAGCTATTTGCCTATCTAAGGCAGTGTCTATTACTTCATCATATTTTTAGAGTTGTCGAGGTAAGACCCTTCCTCTAATTATAGGGTCTAGGCCCCACTCGAATCTTCGCGTCTTTTCTTCAACATTTACTACATATTGAGTTATTGTGTCTTGCTCTAGCTTCTGAAATTCTCGAATCCTTTCCTGTTTGATCGCACCCGAGAGATACTTTCCTAAGAATAAATTTCTAAACTGTGCCCATGTTATCACTGTGGTGTCCCTAGATTCCTTGATTAAGGTCCACTAATGGTCTGTTTCCCTTCCCAGTTCATATCCAGCTAGAGTAATTCTATAAGCATGCTCTGTTACTCCCATTGTATCTAGTATTTTCTCAATTTGCTGAAGCCAGTTTCCTACCGTCCTTGAATCTAATACTCCTGTAAACTAGGGCGATTTTTGTCCCCTAAACTCTAAAAAGAAGTGAATCCTACCATCTTGTTTGTTTCCTCATAGGTGTCCTAATCCTTCCGAAATTTGACCCCCGATATGCAAAATTTCAATCGTGTGCATTAGTTCATTCTCAGAATTTTGAGTTCCCGGTACCATTTATTGCATTGGGCTTGAGTGTAGTCCACCATTTCTCTATTTATAGTATATAGTAAGGCATAAGTCGGAGTCTAATTATGGATGCAAAAGGGTAATCAACTAATCTTAAGTTAGAGTTATCCTAGGGTGTTTGAAACAACAAGATCAAATAGTAGATAACAAATTTAGAGAAAAACACAATACTACTTCATATATAATAGTAGGTGCCATTACAAAAGGTAGTAGGCTTCATTACAAAAGATTACATTTTGATAGCACAACTGTGGCTGCCACACTTCCTACTACTATTCTTAGAGTTATACTAGATCGTACTACACCTATATTGACGCATACGTTTACAACAATTAGAGATTACAGATTACAACTCTAACATTGGTTGCTACTGCATCGATCAAGGTCTTGAAATGAGTCAACTTCTTGCCCTAGTGTGAGGAACAGTGACCCTGACGCGCCTACCGCTCTTGACTTTATTGGGAATCTCTGCCGGTTCAATTAGATGGGATTTTGGTTTGAGTATGAACTCCGAATAAAAAGTTTCGCTCTCGAATTGTGGAATGTGAGAAAAACCCAAGCCCATTCTGAAGTGCCTCGAAAATTGCTTCTAAAATTTTTTCGTCTTCTCAAGCTCAGGTGCATACTTGAGAGCCCGATACTGACTTTTGAGTTGGCGTTGAATTACGGCTCCCTTTTGTTCAGGGGTGAGATAAGGGTGTATTTCCTCCACTTTCCTTACTTCCTCGATCATCTTTCCTCCTCTGTTCTTCTACACCATTGGTTGTAAACTTGTGGGTCAAGGAGTTCAATGTGTTGGTCTTCTTGGAAACAATAACAACCCCAGTGGTTGTATTACCAGATGTTTGATGGGTCACTAGTCATCCTATGTCAAGGAGAGGGAATCTGTTATTAGTTTTCTTTTAAGTTAATTTTAAATAATAGTGTTATAATAATAAACTAGTGTATGGGAAAAAGCAACTAGAGTCGCAAATCGAGTTACATGGGTTGAGGGTTGAACGTAGGCTTTGATGCCAAGTTTTGACGTCCCAAAAATTGCAAACATCAGAAAATATATTAATAATTAAATACAGGGTTTATCTAAGGTTAGGAGTCTAGGAAACGACAATAATGAGTCCTATGGCCAATAACCAAGTAAGATCCCAAATCGCCGGAGGAGTCAAGTTAGCCTCCCTTCTAAGTCCAGCTTTCTTAGATAGCGCACTACCCTTTTGACAGATCTTAAAAGGCATTGTCGCAAGGTCTCATAAGCAACGCAGAGATAGGCACATGATTACAAGGTAAATAATAATTACAGTGTCTCAAATTTTAAATTTACAAAACGAGTCCCATTACGATTACAATCCAAGAATAAATGAAAGCACAATCAAACTAATAAGCGAAATGGTTCCGAACTTTCTCTAAGGCAAACTTAAGTTTTCAAATGTCTTTGACTCTTCGTTGGCTTCGTACATTTCTTCGATACTTGGCATGAAACGCCATGAGCTTTAAATGCCCAGTAAATGCACCACACCCCGTCCCTTTTTCCCAATCTAATACACAATAGCAAATTACAACAATAGGGGAAATAAGTGTGACATTCAAGTAATTAACACAGGTTATAGGATTAGTTGTTAGTAGTCTAGAAATCCCCCAAAGAGATTTCGTTCCCTCAATCGCAAGAACTGGACGCAGATTATTCAGTATGCCCCCTCTTTTGCTACTTTGTTACAAAACTTACCTCGAATGCGTAGCAACAGTTATATACTGCGTAGCGCCAATCGTAGGGCCTCAAAAGAGACAGTAATAATGGGCCTTGCCCAAATCCCTCCTTACACCAAATACCTGGGGTCCGAATACAACCACTCCGTTCAAGGGTTTTGCAAAACCACTTGCGCAAGACTTTTACTTCCAAATAGGGAACGCATCTCGTCAACCAATCGATATCTTAGTAACTTGTCCAAAAATTTGCAACCCATTACCACCCATTAAGTTTCCCGTTTGAGTTAGATAAATTAAGTTAGAGTTAGGACATGCTCTTAAAACAACATCTATTGCACAAGTATGAACAACTAAATAGTACAAATAGAAGGAAATAAAGTTACAACACATGAGATTCACATATGAAGATAGACACAAGTATCTCTAGGCATATTCAAGTAGCTAAGGGAATAATTTCGCATAAGAATATAATTTCCAGATTTGCATAAGTGGAGAACCATCGATGGATTAAAATAAAATATATAAACCTATGACACGTGTAATATCATACCGAGACATGATCATAAATTAATAAGCATATTCATGAACACAAGAGCATAAAACACCAATGGAAACAGAATTTCCAAATTCAGTACTACCTAAAGATTATACTCAAAAGGGCTATTTCAGAGTTTTCCAGAGCTCGGCTTTCCTATGGTTCGTAGGGAATTTTATCTAGTTTTCAGAACATATTTCGGAAATGGAATAGCTTTTCCAGATTTTTAGTTATTTCAGAAATACTCAGGTTTGTTCAAATTCATCGACCATTACGAAAATCATATTTTCTCACAAACCGCTCACTCGTTTTTAATGAATTGGATTGGATAGTTTGAATTTAGTTTGAATTCAATGGAATAGTGGAGGATTAAAGGTCTTAATTAGGTTCCTAAATATGATCTAGTTAAGGTTTTTCTCCTAATCAAACCATTCGAGTTGCATATATACATATATAAAAGTTTGCACCAAATCAAAGATTTTCTTCCTTAAATCATGCAAAATTGTATCAAAAAATATATTCATCATATCTATGTAGGTATGGCTGGCCATAAATAGTGATTTGAGGGAATTATTTTATATTTTTTTGTGTACAAATCTTGGAAATTTTAAAATATAGTGTTAAAAAAAGATTTTAAGGTATAAGTGTATATATAAATATATAATGGTTACTTGTTTGGGGTCAATTTGTGATTTAATAAAAATGTGAAGGCTTGGGCTCAATTAAAGTATCTATTTCAAGTATAGAGTTAATAAATTAGTGTTAGGAAAAATAATTTGGTTTGTATTATCTTGCTTTGAAATTGAAAGGTAAATAATCGAACGAAAACTGTGAAAATCGAAAGTTAAGGTTTAAAGAGATTAATTTAAAATTTGAGAGTTAAATAATCAATATTAGAGTGTTAGAAATAATTTCTAAGCTTCCAGGGTCGATTAGGGTTTATATGGGTTCGTCTGTGATGTGTTTTCGGTTCTAGGGTTTAATTTGCGAATAATCGACGAATTAAGGGTTTTATTATAATAACTCAAAATTTAGGGACCTAATAAGGTTTACAAAAGTTAGGGGTCTCACACAAGGTATGATGCCAAAATTCTAGATAAGAATCACTTTCGTTGGTTTTATTTTTTAAAATTGGTTTTTAATTTTTGATTATTTTTTCAGTTTTTGTGATTAAAGATACTGAAATTTCTTCAGATTTATATTTAAATCATACTTTTACATGAAAATCTGATATCTAGTAATTTAAATAGAATTAAAATGTAAAATATTGGTAAAAAAATCGTATGAATTCAAACATGTACTGATTTTTCATTATTATATATTATTATTATTATTATTATTATTATTATTATTATTATTTAATATTCATAATTTTTTTCTAAAAAGAATACACAACAAATATTTTCTAAGTGTATTTAGATTATGTGAATCTAAATCTAAAAGTAAAATTTTAAAAATAAAAAAGTATTAAATTAAGTGAATCTGAAAAGAAAATAAAGGCGTTATTAAAAAAAAAAAAGAAGTGTCAAAGACAATAAAACATGAAAATCAAAAAATTTAAAACAAAAATTTGAAAAAACAAACAAAACCAAATACTATAAACTTCTATTTTTTAAAATATTTCTTCACTAATCTCTAATTTTACATAAATTATTCACAAATTCTTTTAAATTTTTATGTGAATTTAATAATTTAATTAAAAAATAGTGCGTACACACAAAAATGTAAACATCTACATTACGAAAAACTATTTAATTATTAATAATTAACTTCTTATTGTTACCTGTATTATATTATTAAAAAATATTTTACATATTACTTTTGTGATAATTTATATATGTCAATGTCTACATATATATATATATAAAATATAAATGCAAATTTATATATGTTACTGTGTTTATACATTGTTCATCTATAATGCTATATTACCATCGGATTAAAATTTTAATTTTTTAACATATAATGCTTTAGCAATATAGTTATATTTGTTAAGAAAAAACTACGGAATTGTGTGTTGTTTTCCTATCAATTTATATTCAATACATATATACATACATATCATACAAACAAGTACCTATAACAAACACTTTCAATAACAAACTAACACTTTGCAAAACACTTCCATCGCGACAATAATTGTGTTTAATTTTTTCCCTCATAGGAAAAATCACATTATTGAAGGAAAATAGATTTTGAAAATTATAACAATATGATATTTTCAAACTCTTACTCATCAAAATATTTTTATTACAATGAGCTATAATGATAAGTAAGAAGAAAAATAAGAAGATGGTGAAACAAAATTTACAGAAGATCTATTGCAACATACTCTCTAAGTAAAGTTTGACAAACTGAAATAGGAATTGTCTTATTTATTGTGAAGTTTAATAAAAATAATGTACCTCATGTACACATTTTATGTTTATAAAATTTCTCATTTATTATTTTAAAATTTTTCAGCTAAGTATGTGTTCATTTTTTACTTAGTTACATTTTGAATGCAGATTGTGGAGAAGTGGTTTGGAAATACTCTTGGATCCTGAAGAACGTTCTTGATCCTCTGATTGCCACCTGAAAAAGGGATTAACACTCCGGTCGAGGGTGCCGAAATTAGCACTCCGATAGACAAGTTAGTATATATTCTCTCGTTTGCTTGTGTCTTAAGTTTTTTTCATCTGTTCTCACATATCTCTCTTTGGTTGATGCTCCTTTCCTTTATACTCGTCCCTGATCTCGGGGGTCGGACCCACTTTTAATCCAGCACATAATTGCTCACTCGGTCATTCTGTTGTGTGCCAATTCACACTTGGCTTATTGTACAGCTGATTTTATGGCCGATTTAGTTATTCAGCTTCAGGATCCCCCAAGATGGAGCCGAATAGTATATATCCTGATTTTCTTTAAATTTATTCGGCTTTCCTACATATAAAATTATTCAGCTCCCACACAGATCAATTTATCTATACAAGTTTTCTTATTTTGTATACATATCACATACCAATTTAAGAGACACATATAATTACAATGTTAACAATTAATGAAAAATTACATACCACGTGTAATACATGTGTAGTAATTTTTAAAACCTCAAAAAAATATGTATTAAAAACATCTTTATAGTGATTATGATGTGATTTTCTCGCAAGAAGCAAATGTCCTATATAATATAGGTCCGTTAGGAAATTAGCATTTGTAACCAAAAAAAATTAAAAATTAAAAATTTATTAAAGTAATGTTAGAAATTTTTAAAATTTTATCAAATGTTTCACATGTAGAATTTTTGATAGAATTTTTAGAATCTCTAATATTTTTTAATTTATTATTCTTTTTATTTTCTAAAATCTGTTTTCATAAAAAAAAAAAATTTAAAAATCAACTAAGACTTCATTTGAAAATATACTATTTTAGTAATTTTTTAATTTTTTATGAAAAAAATAAAAAAAAAAGAATGTGATCATTTATAGTGACATTTTAATTTTTTTTTTTTTGACTAAAATATGCCATTGACAAACAAAATCTAAAATAATCAATAATCAATTGCCAAACGAGTCATAGGCCCATAGGATCAAAACCGATTTCCACCTCCCTTTCTTTGGCGGGGGCGCGCAGTGATGCCTCATAAGCGCCAAAGAAATTTTATGCCTTACTTGTTGCTAAGTTGAACCCCAATTGACACACTGTCGTGACTAGAAAACGGTTTGAAGAAACAACTTTTATGGTGCTTTATTTATTTTATGTGGATCGTTTGTTTATCATCAATATGTTCGCTTGGAATACAGAACCTGCATTGGGGGAAGGCTGAATGTGTTTTTTTTGTTTTAAAATTATTAACTCGGATATCGACTTCTTTATTTTTTATTTTATTTTTTTTGAACGGCAAAGAAGATCTTTATTGATGAAAATATGCAAAAAGATATAAAACATCAATAAAGAGGAGCTTGGAGCTAAATGAAGCTCCAAGCTCCAGTTGGTGAGAAACCAACAGAGAAACAGAAGAAGAAAAACAAAACAGATCAGCAGCCAAGAAACCCAGACCACCACTGAACCACTGAACCACAACACAGCACAAAGACAGTGGATCAAACCATACTAGACCTTACAAAGCAGACCAACATCCAGCACAGAACTAACAAAGCAACTGAAGATGAGCCTAAACCAGAGAGCAGACCAACAGATCAGACCAGCCAAGGCCAACCCAGAACCAACATCCAGCAACTGATGAGACCAAAACTCCTTTGCTTTTCAACTGACCAACTGTGGAGGAGCTGATGCATCAGTGATCACAGCAGCAAATTGCAAATTAGCAATAGAATCAGACCTAAACATAGCCAGAACAGAGCACCAAGGAAGAACAGACTAATGCAGCAGACAGTAGAGCCAGACTGATAGCCAAACTGCCTTCCAGCAAGGAAGAACAAACTAAAATAGCAGCAAGGAAGATCAAACTGAGCCCACGATCTGCTTCCACTTGAAGACTATATCATCCACTGAGAAGGGGAAATCCTTGACTGATGCTTTGAGCCAGAGGGCAGATCGAAATTTGATGAGATCCAGCAGACCAGAAAAATTGGGCTGAGCCTTAGAAAAGACACAGTCATTCCTATGCTTCCAAATAGACCACAATATGACTAAGGGGAGGGCTCTCCAAATTATTCTAACATACTTCTGAAATTATGGACACCACTTCTACCACCAATTTTAAAATTTTTTACATAATTTTTTTTAAAAATAAAAAAATATATATTTAGTAAAAAATAAATAAATAATAAATACTAATAAAATTTTAAAATGAAAAATAAAAAAGATGAAGTAAATTGGTTGGTTGAGTTTATTTGTCCAATCCATATTTACTTCAACCTAACCCGTTTAAGCTCATTTATTAAATGAACGGATTTGGATTGAATTGCTTTAAATGTATAACCCGTTTTGATCTGCTCATATTCGCTCATTTGCCTCCTCTAATAACATATAAGAGAAAGTTATCGTGTAAAGCTATGAATTTTTGTGGTAAAAATTATAAATATTGTGATATATTATGTCATTTTGCACTGAAGTTATTAATGGTGAATCTATATTATGTACCTCTAAATTGAAAGTTAGGAACCATTGTAGCTTTGTTATGAATATGATATAAATGTTATGAATTACTTTCATAAAAAAAATATGCAATTAGGATATTTGTGATGGAACGTTGTGGTACCTCTTTTACGAGTGTACATCATAACAATTTTCTAACATATATTATGTTTAAAAATATTCCAATATTCACTTTTATAGAGAGTGGAATAGGAATGACAATTTAAACCTGGCCTGACGAGGACCCGGATAGAACTGCCCCAATAAGCTGGGTTTTTCCCGAAAATTACCCCTATAGGACCGAGGCTGGTATTGAAAAATGGATCCCCAACAATTTTCGAGCTGAGAACGGTGATAGATGCCCCCCGCCCCAAATCATCCCCAAACCATCCCCGTATATATATATGTTTAGGGTTTTTCTATTCACTCACTTCTCTTCTCTTCTCTTAGTGGTTTTTGTACCTCTCTCTCTCTCTCTCTCTCTCTCTCTCTCTCTCTCTCTATTGTAGGTGCTCACGACAACGGTTCCTCCTCTCTTTCTCACCGGCGTCACTGCTCCCTCACGGCATCACGGCGGTGGCTTCTCCTCTCTCTCTCATTGGCGTCATTTTCCTGCCTCACTGGCGTCATCCACTCTCCTTTACGGTCATGGTGCGGTATGTCCTCCTCTCTCTCACGACGGCTCCTCCTCTCTCTCTCTCTCACTGGCGTCGTTTTCCTCTTTTACGCGGTTGTTGTTGTTGCTGCTGATTTGTTTTTTTCTTTTTGAACTCACTGCAGCAGCCAAGGTATACAGAAACTTAAAAGTTGAAGTAAAAGCTAAGTATATTGTTTAAACACTTGTTGAAATTTATTTAACACTTAGAAAAGTCTACAGTATATGTTAACACTTGTTGAAATTCGTAGCAATTTAAAAGATCGCAGGTCAGTATTTTGCCGAAGTAAAAGTTTTGTAGTTATACCCGAGGTATGTAACCCCGAGAAGATTGCACAAAGGATGCAACATGAAGAAGCATACAAGAAATTCCAAGTATAGAACTATGCAAAAGCAATCAACAGAACATCACAAGATTAAAAAGCATCTATTGAAAGAGCAGTTGCAGTTACATATTGAAAAAGTAATGTCAACCATAAGAAGGAGTTTTACATTATCCAGAAAATTAAAAGAAAGTACAGAGTACAAAGTACAAAAGGCATTTTAAATCAAGACTCTTCAGTATTAGCAGCTACAGGGACTGGGACCTCGGACGATTCTGGTGGTACCTCATCGGCCACTTTTTCCGCTTGTATCTCGGCATCAATCTCTGCGATTGTTGTCTCAACACTTCTTTCTATCAAGAGAAGATCGGACGATAGCTACCCAGTAACAATTTCCTTAGTGACAATTTCCTTGGTTGCCCCCTCAACCTCATCACCCTCCTCATCCAAGGTTAAGTCCATAACCTGCTCAGCAGGAGGAGGGGACTTGGCTTCAGCACCATCCTTGGATTTCCTCACCAAGACTTCATCATCATTCTTCTCTTCATCCTCATCCTCAGCATCAGCCTCAGTCTCTGATTCGTCTTCAGTCTGACTTGGAGGAGGAAATGGTAAAGGAATGACATCGGCATTACGAAAAGGCGAGTCAACAGGAAGATCAAGTTTTTTAATCAACGACATCCAACCAAGGGAAAATCCCCTGTTGCATGCCTGCCTGACTTGAAGTTTGTAGTCCTCTACGACATCGGCCATGCCCTGGGCATAGGCCTTTTCATCGGCCTCTTTGACTTCGGCCTCTTTGGTGGCCAGAGCATGCTGGAGCTCTTTCTCCGCTTGGGCCTTCTTAGCCTCGGCCTCTCTTTTCTCAGCCTCAGCAACTTTTTTAACAGCCTCAGCGGACTCGGCCTTCTCAAGAGCTAAAGTTTGGGCCTTAGTAGCCGCCTCGGCCTGATCTTCCAATTTTTTCATCCTTAATTCAAGAGATTTGATCTCTTTCTTCATAGAAGATGCTTCCCTCTTCATATCAACCAACCTTTGCCGATTTTCAAAGGATTGCATTGAAAATGAATGGGCATGTTGGATGGCCTGAGGAAAAAACAGAAGTATTAGAAAATATTCTCAGTAAAAAAAAACAAAAAGGAAGAATCACAAGTACAGACGGGAACACTTACTTGAACGGAGTGTTGGAGCATAAGAGCGTAATTCTCATACTCACTAAGCTCAGCATTTTGGTTTAAATCCTTCGAAAGAAGAAGAGCAGTGCTGAGGGCAACACCAACATTAATATCGTCGGCACTTTCACTGGCCATGATAGGCCTATCCTCCAGAGTTAGTTCAGGAGCCCATGGGACGTCGGGCTTCTTTGACGCCGAGGTCGTCGCGGACGATGACCTTGGCCTCTTTGATTGTGTAGACCCTGAGGGTTGGCCCTTAGCAGACCTCTTAGTGGAAGCAGAGGTTGATTTTTTGCTTTCTGCCAACTTAGAAATAAGCAAAGCATCCTCAGCCTCGGCATCTGTAGCCTTGGCCTTGGGCTGAGCCTTTTTAACTCTCTTTGGCTTTGGTGGGAGCGTTGATTGCGTTGGTACAGCTTCGGCGTCAGTTGGAAGGTCGGCAAGAAGATCTTAAACGACAGGCCTTGGACGAACCATCTCGGCAGTCTTTACAAGTCTTCGTCGACGTTTACGTTCTGGAATTGGTATTAAGTAGGGGGCCAAAGTTGATGGAAGATCGGCTCGGTCAGAGGTGGATCCTTGATCTGTTCGGGATGAAGAAGCGGTTACAGTTGTAGCGGTAGGTGGAGAGAGACTCTTTTTCTTCCTTTTTGGGATATCGGGCAAAGTGGATTTATATGTAGGGATAAAGTTTAGTAACAGTGGGGCTTTTCGTTTGTGGACTGGAAGGTCAAGGAGTTTTTTCAGATCTGTTCCTGGGAAGAAGGATTGGCGGAAGTTTTTCGGTGGCTGATGAAGATCTGCAGGACAAAGAAACAAATGTCAGAAACAGAAAGTATTAAAGACTTAAATAAAAATAACTAAGTGTTGGCTCAGGGCTCTTACCCTTGCCCTCTAAAATTGTTCGAGGAAGAGGGTAGAGGTGGACATCTTTGTCTGGGCCAAATTCCCAATTTCCCGACGCAATAACAAAGTCATCTCCAGCCCCCTCATTGGACTCTGGAAGGTCGGCTACAATTTTAAACTGGGTGGATCTCGGCTTAAGGTAATAAACGAAGCCCCTATCCTTCAGGTTGAGGGGACACATGGTATAGCAGTACTGAAGGTCGGCCAGGGTGATTCTAAGATTCTCCTGCCTAGTTAAAGCTATAATACCGTTAATCACCCTATAGGAGTTGATAGTAAGTTGCATAGGGTTCAGCCTGTAGAAATGAAGAACTTCACGAAAAAGGGGGTGAAGTGGAAGCCGAAGTCCACATTCGGTAAAAGCTACTATAGGAAAAGGCATTGTATGATCTGTGGGCATGATGGTATCATTATCCCCAGCTAGCTTAAGGTGAACATCGGCTGGGATAGAGAATTCCTGCCTAAAGTATTCAAGTTTTGTTGGGGTATTTACCCTATGCCTCCACATACCCATTATGTCAACTTAAAATGTGTTTCAGAGGATGGGCGTTTTAAGAAGGGTTGCAAGAACCTCGGCAAAGACCTAGGAAAGGGCTGATAAGGCTTGTTTCAGTTTTCCCTAAATTGAAGGTTCTACACACAACTCCCAAGCCAAAGAACTATAAAGATCAAGATCGAATGCATAGATCTAAATAAGAAAACAAAGGCGACGCTTCAGAATCAAAGAACAGAGGTATGATTTTCAGAAGCAAAAGAAATACAGAAGTAAAAAAAAAATCAAGAACAGTGGCACAAAAAAGTGGTAAAATAATGCAAGTGTTCAAGATGTAGCCATGATTCAAGATACAAACAGATCCAAGGCTTTGGAAAAAAAAAACGATAATAGCAACAGGCAGACGGAAGCACATAGAAAGAATTAAGAATGAAATGGAAGAATCTTACCAGAGCAAATGAAGCCAGGGCAATGTTCGCCGAGCTCAGAAATCGGTTGCAACAGCAAAGAAAGCTTCGCAAGAATGAGAGATTAAGGATAATTCCAGAAGAAAGATCGAAGCAATGGCAGATTCGAAGAAGAAAGAACTTTCGGAGAGAGAAAGAGCAAGAAATCAGAATGAAAAAGTGAAGGAAAAATAGAGACAAAGAAGAGTTTTGTCAAAAATTTGAAACGGCGGCAAAATTAGGGCAATTATTACGCCTGGAGCAACACAGGCATCAGACGGCGCAGACAAATGACAGACAGCTTTCAGGCGCGTCAGAGACACGCTCCAATGAAAACAAAACACGTGAAAAGGAACGGTTAGATATGCATGACAGCTCATGCGCGTGGGAAAGTACGTTCGAAACCTTGTTCTCCGAAAAGAACACGTCGGCTGGAAGAAGATTATCTCGGCTAAACAGTTTTTGAGCCATTACTCAGAAAAGAAATGTTGAAATGTCAAGATAGGCTCCATCACCTCAGAATGCCGAAAAATACAAGAATTCAGGGCAGTTGTGGGGATATATTTTCTGAATACCAACACGTGGCATGGTGACGCCGACGTGTCAGCCGAGGTGCCACGTGTCGTGGTAGTTAAGTGGCAGCAGTCTTGAGGAGTCCAAAGTAAGCACATAATTGGAGTGCATAGAAGTCATACTTCTAGTTGGACTTGGATTGAGTATATTATAAAAGAGAGGCACCCCCGTGGGTCTAAGGTATGCAATTTATGTTTTGAGTATTAAGTTTTGCACTTGATTATCTTTGAGAGATATACTGACTTGATCGTCGGAGTGCCCCCGGGTGGAAGAACCACCGCCGGAGCCTTTTCTTTCTGTTTCAGGTTGCTGAATCCATCTATTCTGCCTGTGCTCTCCAGTTGATCACTAAGCAGGCAGTGTGGTCAGATTTTCACCCACACAATAACCAACCAAGGCCTCAAGTCCTCTGTGATTCTGACACGTGTATGGTGGATCAGCTCCTCTCCTCCTCTCACCTGCATTATAAATAGCAGTCAGGGCCTCCAACCTTTGAAGCAAAACAATTCAATTACCTCTGAAATCACTTTCCATTGTTCTCTATTTCTCACCCCAAAAAAAAAATGTCTGGCTGTGGAGGAAACTGTAACTGCGGCTCTGACTGCAAGTGCGACAGTAGCTCCAAGTATATCTTTTTCTCTCCCCCAACCTCGCACTCCAATTTTCTTGTCATTTTTTTGTTTCCCCTATAAAGTAGTTTCCTCTCGTTAAAAAAAAAGGTTCAACATGTACATAAAAATTAGTTAGTGTTTATTTATTATTTATTTATTTCTTTATTTTGTGTGAAAATTTATCGGCAGATGTGGGATGTACCCTGACATAGAGAACACCACCACTACAACCATCCTCGCTGGCGTTGCACCACCAGTGAACATGTATGTATCACCTTCAACATTTCACGGAGTTCAAATTTTTTTTGTTTTTCGTTTGGGAATAAATAAAAAATAAATTTGATTATATACCTATATGGACATGGATTGTAAGTTGTGGATTTCTTGTAGGTACTCTGAGGGATCGGAGAAGAGCTTTGGAGCAGAAGGAGGGCATGAACAAATATGGATTTCAAGCAAAGCAGCGATATAGCTTGACATGAATGAAAAATAAGGAATGTTTGTGCTTTTGTGTTTGTATGTTGGAAAGAGTCTTGGGGTTATATAAAGCAAAATAAGATAGCCATGGCCTTTTGAATAGTCCAACTGTTTGGATTGTGTAGATGTCTTTTGTGGCTACTTGTCAAGCACTTGTGTTTGCTTTGTGGAGTTTGATGTATGTCTATGAAAGGGTGGAAACAAACATGATATGAATATAGCTCCTTCAATTGTTGTGTCGTATATATTTGCATATCTTTTGACAATTTTTTTAAATTTTTTTTACTTACGTGTGCTTTTAGGGCATATGTTACGAAATTAACAAATATGGTATATTATGTATAAAAATGAGTGTAAAAAATAAAGAAAAATTATCCATAAAATCTATATGGGGTAATGTTGATCCATTTTTATGAATTGAATGGTTTGTTTGATTTGGAAAGGTAAATTTATTTGATTTGGATTTATTTGATTCGACTTGTTTACTCTATTGGTTGATTTAGTTGCTATCCATTCTGATTCAGTCTGCTACGAGCATGGTAATGTGTATAATGTTTCTTTCTCTTTGAGTGATTAGGGGGATGATTTACGATGTTTATTTTTGGTGGTTGATGTGGTTTTTTGCAAATGTGAGAAACTATTTTGTGAGGAAGGTGGAAATCATATTTGGTAGTGTGGTTTTCTGTTAGAGTAGTTAGGTTTGCATTTTGTTGGTCCACTCAACTTGTCTCAAGGTGGATGTGTGTTACAATCACCTTCGTTGGATCGCAACGTCTTAGAACTAATTCGAGTCTTTCGACCCGTTGTGAGCTTTGGTTACGAAAAAGAAAAACAAAAAGAATTTAGAGAGAGAGGGAGTCTCGTTCGAGAGAAGCTGGATCTCCAAGTTGACTAGTAAATAGTCTTTTCTGATTATATTTCAAAAGCATCCCCAATACATGACTCAAGGACTTTTTAAATAGATATAGATATGTGCAGATTTGTGATATGTGCATGATCCTATTTTCTAGGACATGAACAATATACAACCCACGACAAGACTTCACTACCTAGCACAACTAACGTCTCAGACTTGGTAAACTAAAACAATATACAAAACAAGGATAATAATAAAGGACAGGTCATGGAACACACCCATGCATGCATGTATCATCCCTCCCTGCTGAGAGCTTCCTTGTCCTCAAGGACAAAATCAGTGTATCGCAGTTTGAAGTCGGCCAAATCTTCCCATGTAGCCTCCGCCGGCGAATGATTCTTCCAATGGACGAGCAGTTGCTTGCCAGTTGGCCGAACACGGGTTTCTAATATGGCTTGTGGCAGGACGGGCTAATCAGAAAGATTGGTATAAGCTGGGGGCGCGCTTTGAACCACGGCTTCAGGACCAATTCTTTTCTTGAGGAGTGAAACATGAAACACGGGATGCATTTTGCAATCAGTTGGCAAAGAGAGCTTGTAGGCCACAGGACTGATTTTATGGATGATCTGATAAGGGCCAAAAAACTTTGGTGACAATTTATGGTTGAACTATTTGGACATACTGGATTGTCGATATGGTTGTTTCTTCAAGTAAACCGACGGAAAACCCAACCTCGCGATACTTCAAATCATAAATTTGTTTCATTTGATTTTGGCTCAACTGTAACCAGTGACGAATCACCCGTAACATCTCATCTCGAGCTTGTAGAGCTTGGTCTACGGCTTCGAGCTTAGTGGTGCCCGGAATATAAGCAAGCAGGGATGGAAGAGTTCGACCATAGATTACTTCAAACGGTGTGGATTTGGTTGCGCTATGGGAGGATGTGTTGTAGACTAAATCCATGGCAGCCAAGTGGTCCATTCCTTAGGTCCATCTGAAGTGATACATCGCAAGTACATCTCCAGGGTACGGTTGACAACTTCCGTCTGACCACCTGTTTGAGGGTGGTATGCCGAACTAAAATTGAAATCAGTTCCTTGCAATTTGAAGAGGGTAGTCCAAAACACACTTGTAAATGTAGGATCGTGATCGCAGACGATGCTTTCGGGCATGCCATGTAGCTTGAAAACATTCTCAAAGAATACCTGGGCCACTGTGACAGCAGTGTAGGGGTGCGCCAAAGGTATGAAGTGGGCATACTTGGATAGGCGATCAATCACTATGAAAATAACCGTTTTGCCTTTGGATGGTGGTAGCCCGTCCACAAAATCCATTGAGATGTCGGCCCAAATCTGAGTTGGAATAGGCAGCGGGTGAAGGAGACCAGCAGGGGAAAGAGTTTGAGACTTGTGACGTTGGCAAGTGTCACAATTTTGAATGAAACTACGCACAGTGCTTCGCATCCCTTTCCAATAAAAAATCGAGCAAACTCGTTGGAGAGTTTTACAGAAACCTTCATGGGTGGTGGTGTGAAATTCCTTGATGATTTGAGGGATGAGTTCAAAAGTATGAAGCAGGTAAATCCAATCTTTGAAAAATAGGACGCCATCGGTATGTCGCCATAGACCCACGGCTTCACCATCATTGATCAACTTGATTAAGTTTTGTAGAGTAGGATCGGATGCAGTCTCCTCTTGGATGGGATGCAACCAGCTTGGAACCGGTTGTGAGAGAGCGTAGATATCACCGTGATTTTGGCGAGAGAGAGCATCGACAACTATATTATCAACTCCCTTTTTGTGCTCAATGATGAAATCATACCCAATGAGTTTGGAGAGCCAACGTTGCTGAGCGTCAGTGGAAATGCGTTGATCCCATAGATACTTGAGGCTCTTTTGATTGGTTTTGATGACGAAGGAGCAGCCAAGAAGATAAGGTCACCACTTTTTGATGGCGAGAACAATAGCGAGCATCTCTTTGTCATAAGTGGAGAGCTCTAATTTGCGTCTATGTAAGGCCTGACTGAAAAAAGCAAGTGGCCTATTCTACTGTTGTAAGACCGCACCAACTCCGGAACCACATGCATCACACTCGATCATGAATGGTTGAGAAGAGCAAGCACTGGGGATGTGGTCATGGCGAGCTTCAGTTTGCAAAAGCCTTCTCTGCAATGGGTGTCCAAATGAAGTTATCCTTTTTGAGCATGTCGGTTAAGGGTCTGGCAATGCCACCGTAATTTTGAATGAATTTACGGTAGTACCCTGTAAGTCCCAAGAAACCCCATAAAGATTTTAGAGTTGCGGGTTTCTGCCAATCTAGCATTACTTGGATTTTTCCTTGGTCTACACTGACGCCCTCCTTGCTGATGATGTGGCCGAGATAGAGCACTTGTGATTGGCCAAAGGTGCATTTTTCCCTTTTGACGAATAATTTGTGAGCCCGCAAGGTAGTAAGTACCAAATCCAAGTGATGGACGTGGTCTTCCAAGGAACGGCTGTAGATCAAAGTATCATCAAAAAATACCAGCACAAATTTTAGCAAATAAGATTGGAATACCTCATTCATTAAAGATTGGAAAGTAGATGGAGCATTACTCAATCCGAATGGCATCACGAGAAATTCATAATGCCCTTGATGTGTACGAAATGCTGTTTTTTGCACGTCTTCCTGGCGGACCCGGATCTGGTGATATCTTGACCGTAGATCGAGTTTGGTGAAAAATTGAGAACCGTGGAGCTCGTCCAGTAACTCATCGATCACGGGAATGGGAAATTTATCTTTGATCCTGATTCTGTTTAAGGCGCGATAATCAATGCACATGTGCCATCATCCATCGTGTTTCTTCACCAATATGACCGAAGAAGAGTACGGACTATTGCTGGCGCGGATAATTCCTGTTAACAACATCTCTCTAATCAATTTTTCAATCTCATTTTTTCAGAAATGCGGGTATCGATACGGTCGAACATTTATTGGTGCACTATCCGGTAACAGAGGTATGTTGTGGTCATGGCTTCTTTGTGGAGGTAGATCGTTGGGCTTTTCAAAAATATCAGGGAATGCCTTCAAGAGAGACTGAATGCGTGGATCAGTAGTAGTAGACTGACTGGTTAGCAGCGCTTCATTCATGGCATGCAATTGGATGACCAAACATTCCTTATGCCGGCGGGACTCTCAGTGTATATTTGTCTCATTTACAAATTTAGAACTAGGATTAGATAGCCCCCGTAAACATACCTTTTTGTCTCCTAGTTTGAACTGCATCTGGAGCTTTGAAAAATCCCACAAGATTGGGCCCAAAGTCTGCAGCCATTGGGCACCCAAGACCAACTCATAACCTTCTAAGGGCAATAGGTAGAAGTCCATAGTGAGTGGGACTCCTTGAAGACTTATGGGCACCCCCTTGCATTTTTCTGCACTAGCCAACCTTTCACCGCTCGCAACTTGGACCTCCAACCTTCCACACAAGTCGGGTTTTAAACCCACTCTTGTCGCCAACTCTTTCTTGAGAAAATTGTGCGTGTTTCCGGAGTCCACGAGAACTGTGGCCGAATAGTTAAGAATCTTACCCAAGACCCGCATGGTTTGAGGAGCATGAATGCCAGACATGGCATGCAAAGAGATGGCTGGTGGGTCCTCATGGTGCTCGTTTTCATCTGGATGCTCGATAGAATGCTCATCAGGTTCCACGTCACATCTTCTTCAGGCCAGCAAGCCTCCATGATAAACAATTTCTTGCATACATGACAGGGTCCGTACTTATCATTACAATGGAAACACAACCCCTTCTGCTTGCGTTCCTCGATCTTAGATGGTGAGAACCTCCGAATTTGCGGAATAGGAGACGTGGGCATTATGCTGCGATCTTGGCCCTTATTGACAAACAGGGGTGGTTGATTCAAGTTAGATGGCCTCCTATTGGCGGCTGTGACCCTTGCTTCATAAAGCCTAGCAAGGCCGACGGCAGCACAGAGAGAAGGAGGCCGAGAGGCCTGTACCTCCACTCGAATGGACTCCTTGAGTCCACTGGTAAAGCACCCAATTTGCTGCAGCGGTGTGAGAGAACCTGCTCGGGTTAGTAATCTTTCAAACTGTGTTTGATACTCACGAACACTTCCTCGTTGTTGTAGTTTGGTAAGATCGCCAAAAAAATCCTCAAACTGTGTGGGGCCGAAGCGAGCTTGGAACTCGGCTTTAAGTATGGTCCACGTATAAATTCGTTCCTCCTTCTTGGCAATTTGATACCAAAGTTGTGCATCACCATCTAAATGGTATGCTGCGAGGGTCACATAGTCGTTGGCTTGGATTTGTTGAAATTCAAAGAACTGTTCCGAACGGCAAATCCAACTCGTAGGGTCGTTGCTGCCATCATACCTGGGAAAGTCCAATTTGGTGAGTCGTGGCATAATCGAGCGGTTTCCGGGGGGCATGTTTTGACCAAAAGAATGGCCAGTGGAAGCTTCACCTTGATCATCTTTTTTGGAGGCCATAAGTTGGTCTAAGCGGGCGTGCAAGGCCGCAAACGTTTCTTGAATTTCGAGATGACCGCGCTCTTGAGAGGTAGAGATGTTGCTAACTTCTGCCTTAAGGTGATTGATCCAATCGTCGGACATATCTGGCTCTGATACCAAATTGTTACGATCACCTTCGTCGGATCGCAACGTCTTAGAACTAATTCGAGTCTTTCGACCAGTTGTGAGCTTTGGTTACGGAAAAGAAAAACAAAAAGAATTTAAAGAGAGAGGGAGTCCCGTTCGAGAGAAGCTGGATCTCCAAGTTGACTAGCAAATAGTATTTTCTGATTATATTTCAAAAGCATCCCCAATACATGACTCAAGGACTCTTTAAATAGATATAGATATGTGCAGATTTGTGATATGTGCATGATCTTATTTTCTAGGACATGAACAATATACAACCCACGACAAGACTCCACTACCTAGCACAACTAACGCCTTAGACTTAGTAAACTAAAACAATATACAAAACAAGGATAATAATAAAGGACAAGTCGTGGGACACGCCCATGCATGCACGTATCAGTGTGTTTTCATTTTTAATTATTTTTTGGGTTTTTTTCAATTTGGTTCTGGTGTTGTGTTGTCGGGAATGATGGGTGGGCAAGATAATTTTATGATTATGATTTGTGATATGAAATTTTGTGTTTATCAATACGTTTGATGATAAGCTACTTCTGTTTGTGGCCTAATGCATGGTGTTTGGTGTGTATGTAGTGTGTCACATTGGTGGTTTTGTTAGTTTGTTTGTGTTTGTTTTTTGATGTTAGGGTCTTCGTAATGAATTTGTTATGTTAAGGAGTTTTTTTGTATGTTACATTGATTAATGTTATATTTAGAAAAAATACATGAAATTTTTTTTTGTGTTTGTTACATTGGAATGTTACATTTGTGAAAAATACATTAAGGAGTTTTTTAGTTTTTTTGTGTGTTACATTGAAATGTTATATTCGGGAAAAGTACACTAAGGAGTTTTTTAGTGTGTTATATTGATTGAAGTGTTACGTTCTTATTTATAATGCGAGATTTGTTTTAGAATGAAAAAAAAAAAACTGAGTGCGGATTTCCCAAATGTATAATTTCACATTTGGAGAAATCCATTTTTATTTCTAAAAAATTAAATCCAAACATATAAATGACTATCATTTTATATAATTTTCACTTTAATGAGATTTTTGAGTTCTTAAGAAAAAATGGAAGATTAAACCATTCACACGATCATATTTTAGGATTTATTGGTGTTTCACCCAAAAAACAATATACAATTTTTTCAAACTTTCTTAACATATGTGCTTTAAGGGCATATGTTAACACTATTTATTATTTGGGGGGATAATTAAACATTGTATATATATATATATATATATTGTTTTGATCATTCAATCCTTTACAATTTTTTGCTTTCGAGCTCAAAGAAATAACGCACTTCTTGGACTTTCTTTTTTCTTTTGAGTGTTCCATCACCATGAAGAAATGGTATACAATCAAGTTCTTACAACCCGATACAAGTTCTTAAGAGCAAATCTATTAAAAGCTAAATCCTTTAGCATCATGATGCACTAGATTAAAAATCAACAAAAATCATAAGTCCTAACAAAATAGCTCTCACAACTCGAGAGGCACAAGGGTGGCTAGGTGATCAAGCCACCTTGCCTTGTTTGTTACGTTGGCTAAGTATTCTTATCTTTTTTGGAATTTTGAGGAATTTTTTTTCACCGAACATCTTCATATTATAATATTTTTTATTCTCTTTATATGATTTAAAAAAGGGTCTGGCTTTGGTCCAGTCCACTATCGGACTGGACCGTGCTGTTGGGCCCATGGGGTCCACCACGGGTCTCGTTTTGAAAATCTGAACCGTTCAATTTGTAGAACTCGTCGAGTATTATATGCCTGTAAAAAATTACGTTGATTGGATATCGATAGCTATGTGATCAAATTAGTTTTTTGTCAACCGTTAATTTATTCACCGTCCATTTTTTTTATACAAAACTGATTTGATCACATAGCTATCGATATCCGATCAACGTGATTTTTATAAATATATAGTACTCGACAAGTTCTACATATTCAACGGTTCAGATTTTCAAAATGGGACCCGTGGTGGGCCCCCACAAGCCCAACAGCACGGTCCAGTCCGATGGTAGACTAGACCAAAGCCAAATCCTTTAAAAAAAGTCTTAAATTTTGTGTGCGCATTTAAACTTGTCAAAACAAGAGTCAAGCACATTAAACATGCTTATGTAAGGGGTGACACCACCATACCACCTTCTCCAGTGTAGCACATCCAATATAGATTTACATCATTTCAGTGGAAAAAGACATTTGATTTGGGATTTGGTCATGTTGGTTTGGTTATGTATTGAAAATTATGATGATCTTGATTTGATAATGTGTTTTGAGAATTAGTAGTTGATGGTGGGCACGGATGTGAAAATGAAAGTTAAGTCACAATAGTAAGATGAGTTAAAAAGAAGAGAAAAATGTAGTGATAGAGGCAAATTATATTGATAGAATAATATTAGGAGGTAACAATTCTTTAATGGTGACAGATAGGAAAGACATGTACCTCAAATTAACCATGATTAAATTCATACCTTTGATTGAGAATAATAAAGTCCATTTTATATTAAAATGATACTTTATAAGAGGCTGCTATAAATAAATTTTAAGATCTCAAAAAAATCTGTATTAAAAACATCCCTAAAGTGGTTAATGGTGTGATTTCCTCGCAAGGAGCAAATGTCCTGTATATAGGTCCGTTTGAAAATTTGAATATGTAACAAAAAAATTTATTAGGGGGAATTTACTGTATGAATTGGAATATATTGTTGAGCTTCTGGGATCCATCACAATTATTATTTTGATAATTCATTCCGTTTAATATGTAAAATTTATCGAGTATTTCATGTCTAAAAAAAATTACACTGATCTGATATCAGTAGCCCTTTGATTGTAACACATTTTTGTTAACAATTTATTATTAACATAAATGTATTTTGATCAAGGGACTACCGATATCCGATCAATGTAATTTTTTACAAGTATGAAGTACTTGACAAGCTCTATACATTAAACAGTTCGAATCATCGAAACGAAACCTATGATAAACTGCACAAGTCTAATAGTACACTCCAATCTGCATAGTGGACTGGAGCCGAACATCACCCTTTATATATTCTTAACTTTTTAAAATGTTGTTTGAAATGCACTACAAAAGTGCACTTCTTTACGTTTTTATCCTTTCTTAGGTTACATCATTTCTATTTTTTATATATTTTTTTTTATAAAAAATCAAAAGTACATATATTTAGGTAATCCTAAATTAACATATCACCCGTGCTATACATGGATTATATTTACAATTATCTATATATGTGAATTGTGATTTTTAAATGTTTTTTTTTATATTTAATGTCTTCTTTTTTTTCCTTTTTTTATATTATATTAAAGTTTAATATTTTGATAATAATCATATATGTTAGACTTTTCAAGGAATTAAATGTCCTTTTTTTATTATATTATATTAAAGTTTAATATTTTGATAATAATCATATATGTTGGACTTTTCAAGGAAATTTATTAAAGTGTTATGTTTTTAATGTATTAAAGTGTTATTATGAGGGATAATAATCATATGTGTTGGGATTTTTTAAGGAATTCATGTGTTGGATTTCAAAGAATTTTTTTTATGCTTGTTCTTAATGCATTAAGGTACTATTATGAGAGTAAGACTTGAGGGTTGAGAGAAGTTAATAAATGCTAAGGTTTTTTTTTTTAAAATTAAAAAATCAAGAAATTTAGATTGAAAGATTTGAGCTCCCATAAGGCTTGGGGTTAAAACCCCCTTTTACTTAATATATAGCACTAGCATATCACCCGTGCTATGCACGGATTGTATTTACAATTATCTATATATGTAAATTGTGATTTTTAAATGTCTTCTTTTTTTCATTTTTTATATTATATTAAAGTTTAATATTTTGATAATAATCATATGTGTTAGACTTTCCCACAATTGATAACCCTTTTTTTTTTAAATTTAAATTTTTTATTTTATCAGGAAAAGTCAATGATTAATTAGATTAGCATAGTGAGAGAGTTGAAACTCACACCTATATTTTTTGTAAGAAAATTTTGCTCTCTCATTCTATTTATATGTGTTGGGACTTTTCAAGGAATTCATATGTGTTGGATTTCAAAGAATTTTTTTTATGCTTGTTTTTAATGTATTAAAGTGTTATTATGAGGGTAAGACTTGAGAGTTGAGAAAAATTAATAAATGCTAAGATTTTTCTTTTTTTTTTAAATCGAAAAATCAAAAAATTTAGATTGAGAGATTTGAGCTCTCACAAAATTTGGGATTAAAACCTCTTTTTACTTAATATATAATATAGATAGATAGAGTATAGATAATCCTTATATTTCTCTTCACAGAAAAATTAAAAAATTAATTAAAATAATCAATAATCAATTCACAGAAAAATTAAAAAATTAATTAAAATAATCAATTCCTAAACGGGGCATACGCCCATATGATCAAAACCCGCCGCTCTTTTTTGGCGGGGGCTCGCAACCTCAAACCCTAAAAATCAAATTTGTGTGTTGATAGTGTTGTTTTGAAGAAGATGAACAAGAAGATAATGCAAGTTCGGAATGTCCTCCATGATCGATCAGCTCCAAATCCTCTACAGGTTCTTTTCTCCGCCGTGTGTGTTGCATATATATATATATATATATATGTGCGTGTGTGTGTGTGTGTGTTTGTTATAGTCATTGATTTTAGCCTTTTGCTTTCTTGTCTGATTGAGGACTCTCTCGATAATGTGCTCAATTGGATTTTTTAACTCACTCTCTGTACTGTCATTGCTTTTTTTGCTTACCTTTTGGCGCTTATGCGTTACTTGTTGCTAAGTTGAACCCCAATTGACACACTGTCGTGACTAGAGAACGGTTTGAAGAAACAACTTTTATGGTGTTTTATGTGGATCGTTTGTTCATCAACAATAGGTTCGCTTGGAATACAGAACCTGCATTGGGGAAAGCTCGAATGTGTGTCTTTGTTCTTAAATTGTTAACTTGGATATCAACTTCTTTATTGATGCCCAAATAGATTGAAATAGAAATTGAAAGATCATAGATAGAATTGATCTACAACGAATCGAGAAACTTCAACGTGACCTATGGTATGATTCATTGATGGGTAAGTCTGATTAATTAAACATGCATATCTTCTGGAATTTATAAACCTTCAACCTTCTGTCTTTGAGTCAGTCTGCCCTACTGTTTTCTGTTTTCCCCATTGTAATTAATAAATTTTGAAACCAAATCTAATCAACTTGTGCCTCTGATGCATTCTTGAATATATATATATATATATATATTTGAATTCAAATTATTAAATTTAGTTTGAAGTATTGTGTACATAAATTTTGGTCGATGGAGTAGAAATTTAGATATGTGTATGTATAAAAAGTTAAACAACTCCAAAAGTGCCATTTCCTTTTCATATTATTGCGTTTCTTTCCTTATTAGCATTGTTTTTCCAAAAAGAAAATTCATTTGTTGGTCTATCATCTCGTGGCTTTACCTCATATGGTTTGCATGGTCTTTTGCAAGTGTGACTTTGTTATGTGAAGCCAGAATAATGTTCTTCGCAATACCAATGTGGCATTTATGCTGCATTTGGACGTTAAGGGAACAACATTGCTGTTAAGTTTGCCCATGTGCTCCCATGTATCAAAGGCCTAAATTAAATTTGGGCTAAGCTTGGGCAGGCACCGGACAACCCGAAACTCAAATTATGTATATAAATATATATAGTATTGTATATATAAATGATTATGCATTGAATAATGTTGGAATTATCTAGATCATTAGATCATATTGACTATATATCATATACACAAAGTAATACAACACAAAATCTTATCATTTCTTTTTCTCACTTAGACATGGCAAAGACCACCACAACGGCTCACTAGTTCGACAATTCTCATCTCTCTAATCTCTTTCCTCTCTATCTTTCTTTTACCATATAAATTATTTGTTTTGATGTTATTGATAATTTTATTGAAAGAATGTTAATGGGGTCTAACTTTAACAAATTAATTAGCCTAATTGCAAAAAAAATAAATAATAATAATAATAATAATAATAATAATAATTGTAAGCAATTTGTGCCTAGCTTGAGCTCAGTTTATTATGCTCAAGTCAGGCTTGGACAAACAAGTTCAGGTTCCAAGTTGTTCATATGCGGGCTTGGGCAACTATTGACACAACTTAGGTTGGGTTTGGGCAATCTTTCAACACACTCGAGTTGCACTCATAGTGGTGAGTGGCTTAGCACTTAGCTATGGAGCACTTTGGGAAATTATTGTAGGCAGCTAGAAGAGGAGCGGTTTGAGGTGGTCCTAGATGGGAAATTATTGGATTTTGGTATTTGCAAAGTTGGATTTTTGAATGTTTTATGTTTTATTTATTATGAATATTTAGTATTTTGAATTTGAAATATTGAAGTTTTTGCTTGTACTATCTATTTTAAAAAAAGTCATCCTTTGTGTTTGCGTCACTTTGATGAAGCCCTCGCCTCATCACTTTCAGCTTAGGCATTAGGTGGCCTTGTCAACTTAGTTCACTTTTCGTTGATTATTATTATTTTTTAATAGCATAAAATATTATTCATGTATTATACTATTCTTCATTGTGCGCCTTGTTTTTCGGTGTCTATTTTTATTGATCTTTCAAAAGGAGCTCTTTATTTTTTTTTGATTTTTGTATTAAATCCGTACTACAGTTACCACATTATATAATAATTTTGTAGTTATAAATTATTTGTAAGCTCTAACAAATACAATCAGCAATTGGCGAAGGTGAGTCATCTTGGACTCTTCTGCATAGACCAATTCAACTTTTCTTTTATTTTCAGTTGGTTTGTCCTTTATTAAATGATTTGTGTTTTTGTTGGATTTTGGTATTTGCGAAGTTGGATTTTTCGAAAGTTTTTTTTTTTTAAAAACTTATTTATGAATATTTTTAAAGCAGAATTTTTGTTGGGTACATTCTTCTAGTTTGGTGTATAAATTTGGGACTTGAGCAAGTTTTTAGTAAAACTTACTAAAATATCAAGAACACAAGCCCACCACAAAATGGATTTTATAAAACTTGTTTATACAGCATTTACTGTCAATCTGGTAGATTCTCACCCATTTTCTTGATGAAATAAAGCATGCAAAATTCAATTACACATAAATTCAATTACTGGTTTTCCCCCTTTTTTCGAACCTATGTCTTCTTTTTGGGTTATCTAAAAGTATCTCTTACTTGCTTATGTCTTCACAAAAAACAATCCAAAAGAAACTTCTATTAAAGAGATGACTGATAAAGAATATGATTCACATCAAGCAAAAAATAGAGGAGAGCCACCTTAATTGCCTTACAAATAATTTTTATGAGTACTGTGATGTCACTTAATATCATACAGTTAAGCAAAAAAAAAGATAAATATTGAAAAACTTCAATATTTATGAATACTGTGATTGGATTCTCATATTACATTAACTCTATATATAATTTGGGGATAAAATTTGCAGATCATATATATTTTGTTTGGAATTTTGGTTAGGGATTGAAACACAGAAAGAGTCAGTTGCCCTCCCTGATTGGATGTGGTTTGGATGGAATGCCTCCTTCCTACCTCCAAACTCTGTTCCTCTCTCCTCCCAATTTTGTCTTCATCCTTCCCTCCTCTTCTATTTTTCATCCATTACTCTCTCTCTCTCTCTATAGACATTAATCCTCCTCCACTGGCCTGTTTTTGCATGCACTCTTCTCAATAGTCCTAAGGTTTGTCTCTTTCTATACTCTGCCTCCTCTCTTTTTCTTCTAAACTTGTACATGTTACACAACTACATTCTCAATATGAATGTATATTGCATTACTCAATGGGTCTGATGCTAATTACTGTTCAACTGCAATTCAATCTTCGCTTAGAAATTTTTGGATTTTTAAAAAAAAAATTTTTAGGCTTATCTCTCCATACTTTTTCATACCTCTCTTGTGGGTCATAATGTAGACACACGCAGATGATCTGAATCGTCTATCCATATACCTCGCAGTAAAGATTATATATGTAACAAATTAATTTCATCCAACAATTATAAATAAAGGAACAAATGACTTCTTATTTTATAAAATGAATGTTTAAATATACAACTTACAAATCGTTCATTTTATAAAATAAAATACGATTTGTTCCAATTTGTTCCTGTGTTTAGTGACTTTGGCATCCCTCTTATTCCCCATTCCATCCTCAGTTTCAAAACGATAATTGCCTTGGATGTATAGTTATTGCATTGGATTACAGATGAGCTAATTCAAACTCTTCTGTCTACCTTTCTTGGCCTTTCATGTTTTGGACTTGTGTCAGTGCACTGAAATAAAAAGTCAAAACATTAAGATGTGCTGCAGCTTATCTTGTGAAAGAAATAATCTGTAAGCTTCTTTGTAGATTTCAAGTACTACTTTTTTGTTTTACACGAATCACAGTTCTGGTATGAAATTTGGCCTTTCTTGATTCCCTTAAACCAACCATCTTTTTTCTGTTGTGTTCTGCAGCCTCAAAATATGTAGCAGTTTTGGTAAACAGTACTGTTCTGTCTTAGTCTGTTATTGAATCATGAATTTGGATAGAAAAATGTGTGAGAATTCCCTACCCAATATAGTACATCTCATATTGTGTTTTTGGAACTTGTTTTGACTAGGACTTTATTTCAAACACGTCATTTGGATTTTATGATTTGTGTCATTGACTTCGATTGTGATTTACTAAATTCCATTTCTCATTATATGTTGATAAACTAGCCAAAAGAGCATAGAAAACATGATTCTTATTTCTCCTCCAATAGGAAGTTGTAGTTATTTATTTACTTTGTTGTTCTCATCGTTGTTAATGTAGTGACACCGTCAATTTCTTGTGGTCGGTTCAATCTCCGCTGTACCAAGAGTCGCGAGGCAAGGAGTAAGCTCTTTCAACCCTTGTAATTGTATTCTATGTATTTTTTGACAACATATTCCTTGAATATAGTTCATTTATATCATAATGTTATCGTCCATTTACTGAACAACATTGAACACAAGGACCCTTATTTACTAAAGTGCACTGCACAGTTCATTTACGAGGACCCCCATTTCCTGAAGGAGCTTTCAAGATGAAGCAAAAGACAGGACACACACCGGACTCTATTGCATCTTCTTGTGGTGAAAACGACGTGGAGGTATGTTTCTCCGTTGAATGATGTAAATGTGTTACATGCATTGTTTAGGGAAACATGAATGCATTCGAAAAACTGAAAACGATTCATCGGAATTTTTTTTTTGTACACAGAATATTACATTCTACCAAACCTGCTTGTTTACACATACGGAATACCTGTGTAAATGTTAGACATGTCTATTAAACTTGGTTTGGATAGTTGCAACTTATGCTATGAAATTAGTTGTCATGTGCAACATGTCACTAGTGTTGCAAATGAAAATAACTTTTATCCGTGTAGTGCTTTACAATTGTAATTGTACAAACATGTTTAGTTTTTTTTTTCTTGCGTAAACAGCTCGCTTGAGATTTCTGTTCGAAGTTGTAACTTGGTATTTTTAAAAAGCAAGAGCTCATCACTTAAGTAAACCCATGACTTACTTCACATGTGTAATACATGAATTTCATAGATGGGCAGTAAGGGGTTTGTTGAGGATGTTGTTGAGGATGCACAAGACCTGAGGTTGTGGCCAAGAGGATTGAGTTGGCCTTTATACAATTGATGGTGGAAGAGGTGAAGCAAGACCCTTCATTAACTAGAAAAAACTCTGTCACCACAAGGCATTGGAGTCAAATTGACAATGAGCTGTACAATCAGTTCAAAGTTAGGTGCACGGTTAATCGTTTGAAACAAAGGCACCACTACATCAGGCAAGCTTACAATACGTTTGTCAAATTGAAGAACCATATGGGGTTCGGATGGGATGACCAGAGGAAAACGATCATGGCCCGGATGATGTTTGGGATCAATATGTTAAGGTAACTACCATCACCATAGATTTGAGTACAACCTTCGTAGTGCAGTATGTTAACTGTCAACTGACTTATTTACCACATCTTTGGTTGTCTTATTTTTGTAGGCACATCCCAAAGCTAAAGTATTCAAGAAAAAGGGTCTAGACCACATTGACTTGTTAGATGTCCTCTTTGCAAACTCCCAAGCCACTGGCTCACTTGCCTGTGCTTCAACCCAAGGACCCCCCACCTCTGATGAAGAAAGGGATATCCAAAGTGCATTCTTTGATGTAGGTATCAACTCTAATACCGGTTCTTTCCTTGTTGGTGACGAAATTGAGGGAGATGATGACCCGAAAGTAGGTTGGAGTTGTGGCAATGATGGTGGGCGAAAGGGTGCACACCTTGATTTGGCTCTTGATGCATGGATTGCCATGAACCTTGCAAAAAAAGAATTCTACATACGCTAGAACAAAATGACTGAAGCAAGTCAGACCGAGAAGAAACAATATTCCATTGAAGCATGTATGGACTATTTGGCAACAATGGACGGAATCACGCCTGACCAATATGTTAAGGCGTGTGAGAGTTTCCGCGATAAAGCAACGAGAAGAATGTTCATGAGGATGCTACCCATCATGAAGATGCATTGGGTTTGTAAGCTCGCTTAGGAATTAAGTTTGGCAATGGATGCAATTTTGTTTTGTTAAGCATCCAGCTTGGTGTAAGTCAACGTGTCCGGCTAAAACATTACAAATCTGCTCTTTGTTATTATTTTTTCAATCCTTGTATTTCATGTGTACTATGGCTATGTAAGGAACTTGGAGGCTTTACCAAATTATGAGTTTGTCTGTGATGAACAGAACATTAGAAGCATATTTAATATTCACATTTGGGTTAAGAACTTGTCTGTCATGAACAGAACATTAGAAGCATATTTAACATTCACGTTTGGGTTAAGAACTTGTGTTGTTACTTGTGCTATGAATTGTCGACCAATGAGGTTGAGTAGAGAAGCCTCTTATGCATATGTTAACAAATTCCCAATTGTCTTCTCCGTCTCTAGTAAAGACCATGGATTTTGGTCCTGTTTGGTGTAACAGTTGAAACAGATTATAGATTATAGCTTAACAGATTATAGATTATGACTTTAATCAGAAGCTGTTAATCTGTTTGGTGTAACTGTTGGATTATAGATTTAAGTTGCTGAGTAGTGGTTGTTAAATAAGCTGTGAAGTAACTTTTTCAATTAATTTTTATTTTTTATTATTTACTATTTGTCTACATTTCTCATAAATAATAATAATATTTTATAGTCCATTTGGGTCTTTTTCTATTTTTAAAAAAATAAAAAATAAAAAAAATCTAAGATTATAATCGTGAATTAACATGTCCACAGCAAAAACTGGTAATCAGAAACAAGGGGTGAGCAGTTTTTCAGAATCAGTTTTTTTTATTTAAAATAAGTTAGAATCAGAAACTGTTTGAAATAAGTTTAACCAAACAGTTAAAAATAACTTTTTAAAAGTCAGAAGCCATAAGTTGACTAAAAAAAGTCTCACCAAACACCCCTTTTGTAAGCCTCATCACAGTTCAAATGGAGTTGTTTAGTCATGTTGATATCTCCATACTATGTTTCTAACACAAGTTCAACTGCTGCATTATTCAGGGATGTCATCATTACCTGATGAATCAAAACAATAGAATGTGTCATTCCGGGAATAGTATTAACCTCTATGATCA
The DNA here is from genome assembly GCF_004153795.1 of Camellia sinensis. Lineage (NCBI taxonomy): Eukaryota > Viridiplantae > Streptophyta > Magnoliopsida > Ericales > Theaceae > Camellia > Camellia sinensis. The sequence goes on from NW_021027461.1 coordinate 1,538,149, forward strand.
GTACCTTCAAATAAAAAATGGGATTATCAGGTGCAGAAAAGTTTAAAAAGGTCCATGATCAAGAATCCGTCGCACTAATGCATGTTATGAAGGTAGAAATGGTTCAGCTTTCAGACCAATCTTTGGTAATATATGCACAATGTGGCTGCCCTAAGATTTTAAGTGACATTTCTTACATTGGGCAGCCTATGCGTTACCAGTTCGCCAAGCAATGGCCCAAAAAATCCAAAGACAAGTCTTTAAATCACTTAGTCACTACTAGAAATAAAGCTTCAGATTCCTTTGATAATAGAATAACTTTGTCCATTTAAACCTGATACATGTTTCTTTACAGCATGTAGTTAAAAGTTGGGAACAATCTTCTGTAATACTAGGTACTACAATCATTGATAAGGTTGTGAGCTGGTTTTCAACAATTCCCTTATTTATATGTAAAGAAATAAATTGCCAGTACTACCCAAGATTTCTCAAAGGCAAAATGCGATGATGGTTTGTCTAATGATATCGAGCAAATCAAACATACCGCACCACTGTGATGATGGTTTGTCCAGTGATAGCATGATAACATCACCAATATATATATTTTTTCTTGAATTTTATGTCAGTTGGACTTTTATGTAATTTTATCAAGTGTACTTTATGGGTTAGAATTTAATTGATCGTTAATAAAATTCACAAGAATAGTAAACTGCGGTGCAATTTCTGTTTTATGTGTTGATGATAATAATGCATTGTGTGCGAGGGTGATTTCTACACTATGAAGAAGGGTTAAACTTCGTGGAAGAACAGCGTACTCCGAGAAGTGAAGATCTGCATAGAGTAACAAACGGTGAGGTTGCCCGACCGGGGTTTGGTCAGAAACCTCTCTTCCAATGGTAAAGTCAGGGACTAAGGGAGAGGAAGAAGAGAGAATACAAAGAGTGTATATGTTAAGTGCGTGGATCTCGGATCCCTTGAGAGTGAATAGTGTTCACCTTTTATAGGAGAATGTTGCTTGTCCTCCAAGAACTTTTCTTTCCGCCATTTGTCCCATTTGTCCTGTACGTGGTCATCTCCCATTAGAGGACGCCCACTCTGCCTAACTCGGTTGTAGGCCTGTCTTGTTTGTCTCATTAGTGATCGTCTCTCATTGGAAGAGGACGACCACTTCGCTTGACACTTAGGTGCAGGTCTGTCATGTGTGCGCCTTGTCCTTCTGCACCTCCATGTCTCCACATTCTGTTCAGATAGAGGGAGAGGATGTTTGTCTCTTGCGAGCTCCAATAAAGATATTCGGTGAATTGGCCTTCTCTAAGTTAGCCCACTTTGGAGTGGTTGTCTGCCCAACCAGATGGTCCAACATGTTGCTCGGCCTACTTCAGAATGGGTGTCCAACATGTTGTTCGGCTCATTTCGGAATGGTTGTCTAACATGTTGCTCGTTCCGTTTCGAAGTGAGCCTAGCACTAGGCCGCTACCTTGATTGCCTTACTTTGGAGCAAGTGTTTGGACATTGGGCCGAGCCCTTACACTATGTTTGGGAACTTAGGAGAGAAAAGAAAAGAAATGATTACTTAGATTATAAAAGAAAAGAAAATAAAAGAAATGATTGTAATTTCTCTCTTTCTTGTTTGGATAAGTAAGAAATAAAAGAAAATAAATGATTGTGATTTCTTTCCTTGTTTGGTTAGATTTCATAAGAGAAAAGAAAAGAAAAGAAACTGTTTTATGTTATATTACCAAAATAACCTTTTTATATTTTGTCAATCATTTTATTACTTTTATTTTTACAGGGACAAAATTAGTATTTTGAAAATATAAGAATCTATTGTTTTTTTCTCTCCCGATCTCTCCACTTTTGGAAAGATTGAAAATGAGGATTATAAAAGAAATTGGTTTCTTTCCGTTTCTCCCAATTTCTTTCCATTTAAGTTATCCAAACAAGTAAGAGAAATACACATGTCTCAATTTCTTTTCTTTTCTTTCCAAATCACTCAATTCAAACATAGTGTTAGCTCCCCTATTGGTGCGGGTTTGGGGTTGGGCCGAACACCAAGACTTAGTTAATTTTATCCCACTTCATTTGCCCCCTGGCTTGCACTTACGTTTATTGAAGTGGAAGCCAATTCCGTCACCAGCTTCAGAGTTTGGTTGGTCACAACTTCATTTGAGCTTCGCGTGTTGGATTCAAAATTCGTGTTCAGCTTAGAGTGTTTGTGTTGGGTCTATCTTGGTTTTTGCTCAGTATTCCATAGCTCGGTGGTGCCTCCAATCTAAACATGTGCATCATCAGTGCTTTCCCAGTCGGCCGAGCATTGTTGCTTGACTTGAAAATATATATGCAGAATAATATATATATATATATATATATTTTAGCAGTGTTCGTCGACTAGGCCGAGCAACTCAGCGGCGCTTCAAAGTAGGCCGAGTGTGCCTTATCACAGCCTTGTTCTAATTTGAAAGACATATTGGCTATCTTTTTGCTCGGTCCCACTTGTAGGAGGTAAATTGGTGTTGGTCTCAATGCTTGGTCAGCCAAGTCCCGCCCCTTCACTCTGTTCAGTCTCGAAGCATAGCTTGCTGACACTGCTTGGTCATGCAGATCATGTACTATTTTTTTTTTAGAGGTGGGCGCGGGTCGGTTGCGGCCACGGAACCTCCAATTCGCCATCCGTCCACCAGATTGGCGGAATAGAGAAAATCAATCTGCATCTGTCCGTCAATCCGGCGGATGTAGATTGAGCGGATTGGCGGTTTGGTGGATGGATGCGAATCGGTTTGGCGGTTTAAAATTTTATAAATTTTCAACATAATTCAATTTGTGCACTTCTTCAAAAAAAGAAGATGAAGGTATTACAGTCAATGATTTAAAAAAATATTACAATCACTGCATGTCTCATCCAAAGTAAGAAAGTTTGAAACTTTAGAATATCACAATCACTGCATGCCTCATCCATATACTACAATCACAGTAAACCTCATCCATATAAAGTATTACAATCTGTGGTTTTTAAAATATAAAAACAATTCGAATCACCAAAATCATGATCAGAGCAATAGTAGAGATTGTATGTCTCTGTATTGTTACATCTATATCTATTTTTGAAAGCAAAAACTAACCAGCATATATCATAATCACTGCATGCCTCATCTATATACTACAATCACAGTAAACCTCATCCACATAAAGTATTACAATCTATGGTTCTTAAAATATAAAAACAATTCGAACCACCAAAATCATGATCAGAGCAATAGTAGAGATTGTATGTCTCTGTATTGTTACATCTATATCTGTTTTTGAAAGCAAAAACTAACCAGTATATATCATATTTTCTATTTATTATTTTTAGAGATAGATTTAAAAATCAAAAAATATAGATAAATAATACGTTTATTTTTTTTAATTCAAAAAAGATATTCAAGTTGAAATTTTTTTTTCAACAGAATATTTAAACTCTTTTTTAATTGAAAACACAAACAGAATATTTAAACAAACTGAAAACACAAAGTCTTATAAATTACTAGTGGTGCTCGCGGTTTGGCGGTTCGGTTGCGGCCAAAGAAATCTCAAATCCGCCATCCGTCCGCCAGATTGGCGGATTGGAGAAAATCAATCCGCAACCATCCGCTCGTCATCACGCATCCGTCCAAAATGCGGCGGATCGGTTCGGTTCGGTCGGTTTTGGCGGATCGGTATATCCGCTGCTCACCCCTATTTTTTTTTTGTTTGGATGTGATTAGCACGTCTATTTGTTTAGCTCGTTTCTTTATATTTTGGTTAGTCATTTTACCTTCGGCTTGTGAATTGTCCGTCACTTAGTCGGCCGTAGCAGCTTGTTTGCATAATTTTTGTTTTTGATCACCGAGTTGCTTGGTCGACCCTAACAGCTTTGGTGTTGCGAGTTTGTCCGTCTTCTAGTTATTCGGTGGGCCTAACAATTTGGCCTTTCGAGTTTGTATTTTTTATTTTGGTTGCTCTGCCACCAAGCTACTGTCAGCCCTAACACATTTGATCTTGAGAGTTGTCTAGCACATAATTGTTATAGTCTTGGTATCGACTTCGATAATATTGACTTTCGTCGAGTACTGCACAACTCCGACCTTTGCTTTTTGTTCCTCATTTTTCTGTGGTTCTGATTTCAAAAATATAGACTTCGGTATTGTTGGTCGTTCGGTTGGCCAGTGCATTTTCGACTTTGCAAGTTGTTTGTGGTGTAATTGTTTGGTAGAATGTTGCATTTCCACTTTGTTTGTTGTCAATCTTTTGGTTGTTCACTCGAGCTCTGAAACTTGGTTTTGCCTTAGCTAGTTTTGTCCCGTTTCCTTTGCTCGGTCCATTTTGGAGTGGATGTTAGGTGTCCAATCAACCTCTGTTGCTCGGTCAACATCGGAGTGAGTATTGGGTGTCCAACCAACTTCTGTAGCTCGGTCCACTTTGGAATGGGTGTTGGGCGTTCAATCAACCTCTGTTGCTCGGCACATTTCAGAGCGAACATAAGGCTTCCGACCAACTTCTCTTGCTCGGCCCACATCGAAGTGGGCGCTAGGCGTCCAAAAAACCTTTGTTGCTCGGCCCATGCGTTGGGTGTTTGACTAACTTTTGTTGCTCAGCCCAGACGTTGGGCGTCTGACCAACTTCTGCTGCTTGGCCCAGGCGTTGGGCGTCTAACCAACTTTTGTTGCTTGAGTTACTTCGAAGTGGGCGTTTAGAGTGGAGCATTGGGCATCCAACCAACCTCTGTTGCTCTACCTAAGCATTAGGCGTCCCAATATTTTTTAAGGCGAAAAGCGAATCGAGGCGACAAGGTCTCCTAATGCCTAAGCGTGAGGCGATAGGGCGAGGCGAGGGCTTCATCGATTTGAGACGACCAAAAAGGATATTTTTTTAAAATAAATGGTATAGACAAAAATATAAATATTTTTAAGAAATTAATTCTATCCAACAAGTAATTCAATGTTTCAGCATAAAGAAATTAAAGAACATATTTTAACAACATTAAAGAACATAAAGAAATTAAAATAGTTGAAATTAATTGAATTAAAATAATTAATTGAAGAACCAGGAAATTAAAATAACCAGAAAATTAATTGAATTAATTGAATTAAACAAATTAATTGAATTAAAATAATTAATTGAATAACCAAGAAATTAAAATAACCAGGAAATTAATTGAATTAATTGAAATTTTAACACAGAAAAAAATAATTGAATTAATTGAAAAAAAAATAATTTTAAAATAATTGAATTAATTTTAAAATTTAATTTTTGCAAATTAAAAATTAATTGAATTAATTTTAACACAGGAAATTAATTGAAAAAAAAATTCTGATGGAAAAAAAATAACACAGAAAAATAATTAATTGAATTAAAATAATCAGGAAAAAAAAGAGGGGGTCCGACAGCATTCTTCAAGTCGAAGAAAAAAATGAACAAAGGAAGAACAGTGGGGAAGAAAGGGGGGGTCCGACAATGAACAAAGAAGACCCAAGTGAAGTCGAAGGGAAGAAAGGAGAAATGAAGAAGAAGAAGAAAGGAAGAAGAAGGAACTCACTTCGAATAATCGACTGGAACGACGTCCGAAGAAGAAAGAAGAAGACCCAGGTGAAATCGACTTCGGTATGCCTTTCAATGTCGACGAATGAAGTCGATCTAGGGTTTCGACTTCTTATTTAGTAGAAAACAATTATAAAGTGCAACGCATGCCCGTAAATTGCACAAAAGTCATCCAGATGAAGGGCCCAGATGATTCGAACTGAAATCAGGCAAAAATCTGGTGAAACGTCGCTTCGTTTCGCCTCCCGCTTCATCGCCTAAGCCTCGCTTCAAGCGCTTCTCCATCACCTGACCATTTCACCTCGCCTCAGTGTGCGTGAAGCGCTAAAGCCTCGCCTTGCATTACTTAGCGCTTAGGTGAGCGCTTAGGCTCGCCTCTAATAACACTGGGGCGTCCGACTAACTTTTGTTGCTCAACCCACTTCGGAATGGGCACCAGGCATCCAACTAACCTCTGTTGCTCGGCCTAGGCATTAGGCATTCGACCAACTTCTGTTGCTCGGCCCAAGCGTTGGGCATCTAACCAACTTTTGCTACTCGGCCCAAATGTTGGGCATTTGACCAATTTTTATTGCTCAGCTTACTTCGAAGTGGGCGTTCAGAATCCAACAAACCTCCATTGTTTGGTGTGCTTAAGAGTGGGCGTTGGGCTTCCAACCAACCTCTGTTGCTCTGTCCAAGCATTGGGCGTCTGACAAAGATTTGTTGCTCGGCCCACTTCGGAGTGGACGCTGGGCGTCCAACCGACCTTTCTTGCTCAGTCCAAGCGTTGGGCATCTAACTAACTTCTATTGCTCGGCCCAAGCATTAGGCGTCTGACAACTTTTGTTGCTTGGCCCAAACGTTGGGCGTCTGACCAACTTCTGCTACTCGGTCCAAGCATTAGGCGTCTAACCAACTTCTGTTGCTCGGCCCACTTCGAAGTGGGCGTTGGGAATCCAACCAACCTCCATTGCTTGGCGCGCTTCAAAGTGGGCGTTAGGCGTCCAACCAACCTCTGTTGCTTTGCCCAAGCTTTGGGCGTCCAACCAACTTCTGTTGTTCATCCCTCTTCGTAGCTCTTCCACTTCGTAGCACCTTCGCTAAGCTGAGCTCCTTCTTTTGTGATGAAACTTTAAATTAATGAAGTATTTTCGAAATTTGCTAAGTGTTGGACTTGGGACTTGTAACTTGTAACTTGCACTTTTAATTTCTTTATGTTTATGTTGTTTGCCCTCTAATAGAGCATCAAGGATGTAGCTTTACGTTGTTGGTTGTTCAGCCAGACTTCACCTTATGCCTTTGAAAAGTTGAGTTGCTCTTTCAGTCGAGCAATAATAGGGGAACCTTGCAAGATTGTCCGTTTGGCCTTAACTGAAGTCAGTTGTCTTGCCCTTGGCCGAGCAAAAGATTCTTGGCAACAAGGGTTGTCTACTCGGTCAAATTAGGCTCCGTGCTCTCCGGCCAAACAAAGGCTCCAAGGGCGAGTGGGGCTTCTGATTGGTCAGGCTAGGCATCATTGTAACGCCCTCAAAATAAACCCATAACATCATACATTCACGAATAAGAAAAGAGATTTTATATTACAATCATCAGAGTATTCTTACAAACAGTATTACATATTGACAACAAAAGTAAATGTCCTATAGGCTTCCAACTTTCCAAGTCAACACTTGGTTACAAAAAGAGAGTACTAGCTCTACACAAAATATGCCCTTAGCTTGATATACATGTAATACAACAAAAACAACAAAAATGGGTCTAACAGCCTCAAGCCTCCCAAGCTACATCCTTGGAGGTGGCATAACACCTGTACCTGAAAATGATGTCCCATATAGGGTGAGTCAACGCCTAGTAGAGATATGCTAAACATAATATGAGCAATAACTAAAACATGGGCATTTGATAAATGTTTAACTTACATAAATCAATTCATAACTCATTTCAATTATATGACAAATATGTCCATGTTTCATTCCATTTTTCATTTCTTATCTAGTTCTCAATTTATGAATAAGGCTCAGAACCTGACTAATAATTTAATGAGACTGTAGCTCATATCAACAATACTTCCATACATCACAATAGATACACAAATTCGCTGTATCAATATCACACAAAACACTTTCATACTTCACAATAGATACATATATTCGTTGTATCAATACTTTAATAGATACACATATTTGTTGTATCAATGGAGTACATCCACTATCTCCTCCCAAACAATATTCGGTTTAGGAGTTCATCCCCTATCTTCTCCTAAACCGTGGAGTACATCTCCTATCTCCTTCCACACAACACAATGTATATAAACACATATCATATACATAATCAATCAATACATAAATTCGATGTATTGTTCCAATTGTCATATTCAATGACATATTCAATTGATTAGTTTTAGTTCACCTAATCATCATGCATTGTCTACAACAATCACGACTATCCTCCACCGATAGCCCAAAGCAATTATTTCTAAATAGATAATAATTACATCCAACAGATAAATTATCAACAATTTCTCAGGTGAATGATTAATAATTCCAACTCCACCATTCTATCTCATAATGAGCCAATTACATTATTTCTAACTCAATTTCATATTCCGATAATAAATGTCATTAATTACACTAATGACCCAATATACCCAAACATGGCATTTTTTTCTTTTTTCTCAATATTGACCCAAAGGTCCAAATATTATCAACAACAACAATAACCTCCTTTTTAGACCCAAAACACATGTTTGAATCAAAAGAACAAAACTCCTCTTTCCAATATAATACATTTCAAACTCTAACTTCCCAAATCAAACCATTTACACAAAAAACTCAACATTTAGCTTAAAGCTCATTAAGATGAGTAGGAATCCCTATCTCAAGAGATGAAACTCAAGGAGATAATGAAGAAATCTCGAAATGCTCCAAAACCCAAGATTTTCGGATTGATAGGAAGCCCAAGCCAAGCTCTACACTCTTTGCAAAGACACTAAGGGAGTAGATCACTTAAGCTAGATCAATCCCTAGAGAGAAGGTATATTCTAGAGAGAGGAGCTCTCAAAAGAGGGTTTAGAAAAGTAAAAGAGGGAAAGAAAATGTGAAAAGTGATTCAAAATCACCCAGCTGCCATCTGATATACAACTATCCCGCTCGAGCGGAGAATAGGACGCTCAAGCGTCAAACACAAAAACTGGACCCGCTCGAGTGCCAAGACACAAAAACAAAATACACCCGCTCGAGCGCAAAGGAAAGCCCGCTCGAGCGTAGATTACCATCTTCCAGTACTTTTACAGACATGAACACCCGCTCGAGCTCCAAGAGGCCCGCTTGAGCGCGACCCGCTCGAGCGTAAAAAACGCACCTGCAGAAGTTTTATAGAGGCACAAAATGCTGAAAGTGTGTAAACTCTGCTCGAGCGTAAAGGGACCTGCTCGAGCGGACCACCAAAAATCTGGTCAACAAGGAATGGGACTAAAGCTCAACCAACCTGTTCGAAACACGTCCAATGTATCTTAAAACTCAAACATATGGAATTAAAGGATAAAAACAAGACATATACAACAACCAACTCCACGGAACCTAAGTCTGGATACAACAATCAAAGAAAGAAGAACCAAGATCGCTATAACCTCTCCCCCTTAAGGAATTTCATCCCCGAAATTAAGTACAAGTTTTTCAAAAACATGATTTCTCAATTATCAACATTATTACAATGTAAAATTCAATAACTTGACCCATTACCGGTCATTCCATCTCTATTCAAGAGGCAAACTTCCATATAGTCTCCAACATGCATTATCAACATGTATCTCAAAACATAATCAATGCCAACAATACATTTGCATTTCTAAAACATCATTAACATATACAATGTTAAAATTAACTTCCATTTTAAGGCAAGTTCCCAAAATATATTTCCATAAACCAAAACATTTACAATATTTTACAACTTAAGACATATTCCATGCTCTTAAAGTTTATCAATATTACAAAATTCCCATTACATGGTTAAACATTAACAAACAAGTCTGGATACTTTTCACAGACATCCAACTCACGTTCCCAAGTGGCTTCTTCCACTCCGTGATGTTTCCACAAAACTTTCACCAAGGAAATGGTCTTGCCTCTCAAGACTTGATCCCGTATATCCAAGACTTGAACCAGTCTCTCCTCATACGAGATATCCTCGCCAACCTCCAAGTCGGTCCAATCCAACACATGGGACGGATCCGGTTCATACTTCCAAAGCATACTAACATGAAATACGTCATGCACTCCGGACAACTGCAGCGGCAAAGCCAAGCGATAGGCAACCTTGCCAATCCTCTCAAGGATCTCAAAAGGGCTAATAACCGAGGGGACAACTTCTCACTCTTACCAAATCTCATCAAACCCCGCCTAGGTGATATTTTCAGAAAAACATGATCACCCGCCTCAAATGCCAAAGGCCTCCTCCTACGGTCGGCATAACTCTTTTGGCGACTTTGCGCTGTAACAAGCCTCCTACGGATAAGCTCAACTTTCTCCGTTGTTTCCCTCACCAACTCCGGGCCCAACAAAGGTGCATTACCTACCTCGGCCCAACAAACTGGAGACCTACACGGTCGGCCATAGAAGGCCTCAAACGGTGCCATACCGATACTCGACTGAAAACTGTTGTTGTAGGCAAACTCTACCAAGGGCAAGTGCCTCTCCTACGACCCACTAAAGTCAAGGACACAACCTTGAAGCATATCCTCAAGGATCTGAATAGTACGCTCGGACTGCTCGTTAGTTTGAGAATGATAAGCCGTGCTAAAGGTCAATCTAGTGCCCAAGGCACTTTGTAAACTTTGCCACAACCTAGCAGTAAAACGTGGATCTCTATCTGAGACGATTGACACTAGGACCCCGTGCAACCTCACTATGTCCCGAATATACAAGTCGACAAGATGATTTACCGAATCTCTCACGTGCATAGGGATAAAGTGCGCCGACTTAGTCAACCGGTCTACAACCACCCAAATAGCATCACTACCGCGCTGAGTCCTCGAAAGACCTACAACGAAGTCCATAGTGATGTGCTCCCACTTCCACTCGGCAATAAGCAAGGGCTGTAACAAACCCGCTGGCCTCTGATGCTTGGCCTTCACTTGCTGACAAGTAAGGCACTTCGATACAAAGACTGCCACATCCTTCTTCATACCCCGTCACCAAAACTAGCGACCCAAATCACGATACATCTTGGTGCCTCCCGAATGCACCGCAAGGCGTGAATGGTGAAACTTTCGGAGTACCTCCTCTCGGCAACTTCGGCACAAACAAACGGTCTCGGTATCTCACACTCAGGTCGAGATACACTGTCAAACCCTTCTCAACCTTCCCACTGGAGATCTTCTCTCGAAAGGATTCTACCTCAAGGTCACCTCCCCGTGCCTCTAACACTCAAGTCACAAGTGTAGGCTGTGCAACAACAGAAAACAAGGCCGCAGCCTCAACGGATTCGCCTAGAAGCAAATCAAAGTTGCCAAGTGTACCCAACATCTCCCACTCTCGGATGGCTATACAAGCTACATCACTAATGGATTTCCTACTAAGGGCATCGGCCACAACATTGGCCTTTCCCGGGTGATAGTGCAACTCGAAGTCATAGTCGTCAATGAATTCCATCCACCTTCTCTGCCTCAAATTCAAGTCTTTCTGTGTAAACAGGTACTTCAAACTCTTATGATCCGAGAACACCTCGAATCTCTCATCATAAATGTAGTGCCTCCAAATCTTCAAGGCAAAAATTACTGCTGCTAGTTCTAGGTCATGTGTAGGGTAATTTCTCTCGTGTATTTTCAACTGACGTGAGCCATAGGCTACCATTTTCCCCTCTTGTATCAGTACACAACCCAAACCCTCTCGTGAGGCATCACAATAAACCGCATAACCCAAACCTCTCTCCGAAATAATCAAGACCGGAGCGGTGGTCAATCTAACTTTTAACTCTTGGAACGACTTTTCACAAGTCTCACTCCATACAAATTTGACCCCTTTCCGCGTCAATCTAGTCAACGACGAAGCTAGCCTAGAGAAATCTTTCACAAACCGGCGGTAATACCCAGCTAATCCCAGAAAACTGCGGATCTCAAAAACACTCTTAGACTGTGCCCAATCTTGCACTGCCTCAATCTTGGATATATCAACAGACACCTCTCCTCCGGAAACCACGTGGCCTAAGAATTTGACCTCTCCTAACCAGAACTCACACTTCCCAAACTTGGCATACAGCCTATGGGCTCTAAGCAACTCAAGCACCACTCTCAAGTGTTTCTCGTGCTCCTCCTCCGACGGTGAATAAATCAGAATGTCGTCCATGAAAACGACCACAAAACGATCTAAGAATTCCTGGAATATCCGGTTTATCAAGTCCATAAACACTGCCGGTGCATTAGTGAGCCCAAATGGCATCACTAGAAACTCATAGTGGCCATACTGCGTACAGAATGTCGTCTTCGGAATATCCTCCTTCTTGACCCTTAACTGGTGGTAACCCGATCTCAAATCTATCTTAGAGAAACAACGGGACCCTTTCAACTGGTCAAACAGATCGTCAATACGAGGCATAGGGTACTTATTCTTAACCGTAGCCCGATTCAATTTCCGATAATCGATACAAAGTCTCAAGGCACCATCTTTCTTTTTAGCAAAGAGGGCCGGTGCTCTCCACGACGAAACACTAGGGCGAATGAAACCCTTATCCAGCAACTCCTGGAGTTGAATCTTCAACTCACTCAACTCGGCTGGGGCAAAATGATAAAGGTGCCATGGAAATCGGCGCCATGCCAGGCACTAAGTCAATAGAGAATTCGATCTCTTGATGTGGTGGCAAACTCATAAGATCCTCGGGAAAGACATCGGAGTATTCACAAACCACTCTCGGCAACACAATCTGGGTCTCATCACACTCACCACTCATAAAGCTAGCGAGAAGACCACTAAGCTCACTCTGCCCTCGCGGATCATATACCGGTGGCAACACAGTACCAACCCAATCCTCCAAGAAATGGAAACAATCCCCGCTCAAGGTACATACTGTGACCCATTGGCGGTAACAATCGATAACTGCTCGGTATGACGATAGCCAGTCCATATCCAAAATAACATCAAAAACCGACATAGCCGTAACTACAAAAGAAAATGGAAGTCGGCGGTCGGCGACCTCTATATCACACCCTCTACACCCTTGTTTTAAAATCAATTCACCCCCAACAGGTGATACTACACAAATAGGAGATGTTAACCGTGCCAACTCCAGCCTCAAAACAGATGCAACAGCAGATATAAAGGAATGAGATGCACCCATATCAATCAACACATTGGCAACCGAGTTGCAAAACAAAAAGGTACCTCTCACAACAGATGGAGCCGGTACTAGGTCCTGTGCGATAACAGCATACACACGCCCTGTAGGCCCCTGATCTACCTGCTCACCTCTCGGAGCAAAAGACTGCTGCACAGACTAGGACGATGAAGCCCCCTGATTGGCCCTCGAGGCCTGAACTGACTGAGTTGGCTGAAAACTCTGCCTCAACCCAGATGCACCAGATGTGCCACTCAACTGCGGGCAGAACCTCTTCAGGTACCCCGCCTGACCACACTGGTAGCAAGAAAGCGGCTGACCTCTGCCCTGACTCTGGCTCTGAGGTCGAGCCGAAGATGAAGCTGCTCTCTGACCTCCTTCCCTCTGCGGGCAAGCTGGAGACTTGTGGCCCAGCTGACTACATTTAAAATAGGTGATGTCTCCCTGACTGCCTCTCTCAAAGCCTACACTTGGCACTGGAAAGGCCGATCTAGCAAAAGCACCCTGAGATTGCTGAGGGTTAGGACCCCTCTGCCTCCTACCGTCTCCCTGACCATCCTGACCCCTCTTGGAGCCCCTCTGTCTCTCCTCCTTCTCCTACATCATAATCTCCATATGGGCTGCAGCATCCACAAGGCACCCATAGTCCCAGGTCATAGAACCCCCAACTCTTATCTTGAGGCCATGCCTCAACTTCCTCTCAAACTCGATACAACGGCGTTTCTCAGACGCAGCAAGCTCAGGTGCAAACCTGGATAAGCTAGTAAATGCGGCTTCAAACTCGGCCACTGATAAACTCAGCTACTTGAGCTGACAGAACTGGTCCTTCAGCTTCTCCTTGACAGCTGGAGATAAGAACTTCTCCTGGAAAGCATCTACAAAAGCCTTCCATGTGCCAACAATACGACCCCTCATAAACTTCCACCACTAACCCGTATCCCCCTTAAGTTGGAAAGATGCCAAGGTCACCTTCAATGCCCTGTCTTCGATGCCAATCGTCTCAAACGTCTTTGTCATCTCCTCCAACCACTCATCAGCCTTAAGTGGCTCCTTAGGATGGATTAGACTAGAAAAACTCCCTCTTCAGAAAAGAAGGCCCTGCATCAACAACCTGGGCCTGAACTGGATTCTTGACTTTGAGAATGCCTATAGATTCCCTCATAGCTCCTGCTATCTCGCGGGCCAAGGCACCCATGGCCTGCTGACCCACTGGCTTGGCCACATTGGCCTGACCAACACCCTCCTGCTGCGTCGGAACCTCCTCCGGTATAGGCATCTCCTGCCTCCTAGGCCTACCTCGCCTACCACCTCGTCCTCGTCCTGACATCCTAATAAAGGCAACGAAGAACATTAGCACATTCACAAATGTGCCGAAGCTATAACACTCGCGTTCTAATGCAATGGACAACTGTAATTCACTCCACGTAAGCACATAATCACATAATCACATAAGCACTTACAAATTTCATTTCTAGATAATGATAGTCCCGAGGCGTCACTAGAGTTCCGGTTAGAAACATCATTGATCAAGTGTTTTTCCAACAAGACTCACAGAAACCCAAGGATCCAATCAACATCCTAGAAACTAAATCTCATACCCAAATAGTCACATAAACATGTTATCACATAAGCATATAACACTACATCTAAGTCTCTATCAAGCAAGACAAACTCATTGTGGTACTAACCACTTCCCGCGTACCCAAAAGTATTCGAATCTGGTACGCTCTGATACCAAGTTGTAACGCCCTCAAAATAAACCCATAACATCATACATTCACGAATAAGAAAAGAGATTTCATATTACAATCATCAGAGTATTCTTACAGAAGGTATTACATGTTGACAACAAAAGTAAATGCCCTATAGGCTTACAATTTTTCAAGTCAACACTTAGTTACAAAAAGAGAATACTAGCTCTACACAAAATAAGCCCTTGGCTTGATATACATGTAATACAACAAAAACAACAAAAATGTGTCTAACAGCCTCAAGCCTCCCAAGCTACGTCCTTAGAGATGGCATAACACCAGTACCTGAAAATGATGTCCTATATAAGGTGAGTCAACGCCCAGTAGAGATATGCTAAATATAATATGAGCAATAACTAAAACATGAGCATTTGATAAATGTTTAACTTACATAAATCAATTCATAACTCATTTCAATTACATGACAAATATGTCCATGTTTCATTCTATTTTCCATTTCTTATCCAGTTCTCAATTTATGAATAAGGCTCAGAACCTGGCCAATAATTTAATGTGACTGTAGCTCATATCAACAATACTTCCATACATCACAATAGATACACAAATTCGCTATATCAATATCACACAAAACACTTTCATACTTCACAATAAATACATATATTCGCTGTATCAATACTTCAATAGATACACATATTTGTTGTATCAATACTTCAATAGATATACATATTTGTTGTATCAATGGAGTACATCCCCTATCTCCTCCCAAACAATATCCAGTTTAGGAGTTCATCCCTTATCTTCCCCTAAATCGTGGAGTACATCCCCTATCTCCTCCTACACAACACAATGTATATAAACACATATCCTATACATAATCAATCAATACATAAATTCGATGTATTGTTCCAATTGTCATATTCGATGACATATTCAATTGATTAGTTTTAGTTCGTCTAATCATCATGCATTGTCTACAACAATCAAGACTATCCTCCACCGATAACCCAAAGCAATTATTTCTAAACAGATAATAATTACATCCAACAGATAAATTATCAACAATTTCCAAGGTGAATGATTAATAATTCCAACTCCACCATTCTATCTCATAATGAGCCAATTACATTGGCCTTGTTTGATTTGTATTTGAGAAACATGTTTTGAGATAAAAAGTACAAAAATTTGTTTGGTTTGATTTTTTTTCAAAAGATGTTTTGAAAAATTATTTTGAGAAAGGGTTTTGGAAAAAGTGATTGATTTGATGTGTATGAGAGAGATATTTGTTTGGAAAATTTGTAAACTAAACAAGTTTTGAAAAAAAAATTTGGAAAAATTTGTTTGGTTTGATTACTTTTGAAAACTTATTTGTAGGGAATTTTTCTCAAAATTTTTTGAGAAACACAAACCAAACAAGGCCATTATTTCCAACTCAATTTCATATTCCGATAATAAATGTCATTAATTACACTAATGACCCAAATATACCCAAACACTTTTGTTGCTCAGCCCAGACGTTGAGCGTCTGAGCAACTTCTGCTGCTTGGCCCATGCGTTGGGTGTTTGACCAACTTTTGTTGCTCGAGTTACTTCGAAGTGGGCGTTTAGAGTGGAGCGTTGGGCATCCAACCAACCTCTGTTGCTCTACCAAAGCATTGGGCATCCCAGTGTTTTTTAAGGCGAAAAGCGAACCGAGGCGACAAGGTCTCCTAATGCCTAAGCGTGAGGCGATAAGGCGAGGCGAGGGCTTCATCGATTTGAGACGACCAGAAAGGATATTTTTTTAAAAATAAATGGTATAGACAAAAATATAAATATTTCCAAGAAATTAATTCTATCCAACAAGCAATTCAATGTTTCAGCATAAAGAAATTAAAGAATATATTTTAACAACATTAAAGAACATAAAGAAATTAAAATAGTTGAAATTAATTGAATTGAAATAATTAATTGAATAACCAGGAAATTAATTGAATTAAACAAATTAATTGAATTAAAATAATTAATTGAATAACCAGGAAATTAATTGAATTAATTGAAATTTTAACACAGAAAAAAATAATTGAATTAATTGAAAAAAAATTAATTTTAAAATAATTGAATTAATTTTAAAAATTAATTTTTGCGAATTAAAAATTAATTTTAAAAAATAATTGAATTAATTTTAACACAGGAAATTAATTGAAAAAAAATTCTGGTGGAAAAAAAAATAACACAGAAAAATAATTAATTGAATTAAAATAACCAGGAAAAAAAAGAGGGGGTCCGACAGTGTTCTTCAAGTCGAAGAAAAACATTAACAAACGAAGAACAGGGGGAAGAAAGGAGGGGTCCGATAGTGAACAAAGAAGACCCAGGTGAAGTCGAAGGGAAGAAAGGAGAAATGAAGAAGAAGAAGAAAAAGAAAGGAAGAAAAAGGAACTCACCTCAGATAATCGACTGGAACGACGTCCGAAGGAGGAAGAAGAAGACCCAGGTGAAATCGGCTTCGGTATGCCTTTCAATGTCGAACGAATGAAGTCGATCTAGGGTTTCGACTTCTTATTTAGTAGAAAACAATTATAAAGTGCAACGTATGCCCGTAAATTGCACAAAAGTCATCCAGATGAAGGGCCCAGATGATTCGAACTGAAATCAGGCAAAAATCTGGTGAAGCGTCGCTTCGTTTCGCCTCCCGCTTCATCGCCTAAGCCTCGCTTCAGGCGCTTCTCCATCGCCTCACCATTTCGCCTCGCCTCAGTGTGCGTGAAGCACTAAAGCCTCGCCTCGCCTTGCGCTTAGGCGAGCGCTTAGGCTCGCCTCTGATAACACTGCTCTCTACAAGCCTTTGATATCTTTCTTTATCTACACGATTTCCATCATTGCTGCTAAGTTTGTGATTGGCCTCAAAAGGAGAATCTGCTGGTCTACAACCCAAAATACCTGCTTCCTCAAGTAGATCTAAGATGTTCTTCCTTTGAGAAATAAAGATGCCCATATCTGATCTAGCAATCTCAATCCCAATAAAATACTGTAGAGGACTAAGATCTTTGATTTCAAACTTCTTGGAAGGTTGAGCTTTGATTTGGGACATCTCCTCTACATCGTTACCAATCAGCACTATATCATCCACATAAACAATAAGAATAGCAGTTTTATTTCCACACTGTTTGATGAGTATAATATGATTAGCATGACTTTGCTTTTATCCAAATTTGAGCGTCGCCTTAAGAAACCTATCAAGCTAGACTCTAGGAGATTGTTTCAATCCATACAAAACCTTCTTTAATCGACAAACCTTCCCATCAGTGGCTGGAGAAGAGAAACTTGGAGGAACATCCATATACACTTCTTCTTTTAGATCACCATGGAGGAAAGCATTCTTTACATCAAGCTGTTGTAACGGCTAACCCAGATTTACACTATAGGGAAGGACACAAATAGAATTCATTTTAGCCACTAGAGCAGAGGTCTCCTAATAATCAATGCCATAAGTCTGAGTGAACCCTTAGCGACCAGTCTTGCCTTATATCTCTCAATAGTCCCATCGGTTTTCTGCTTAATTGTAAACACCCATTTGCAACCCACAAGCCTTTTACTTGATGGTAGAGAAACTAACTCCCAAGTGCCATTCTTACTCAGAGCTCTCATCTCCTTTGCGGTAGCTTATTTCCACTTAGGATCAGTGAGTGCTTCCTTCCAATTCTGCGGACAAGAGACAGAAGACAAAGACGAAACAAAGGCACGATACGATGAAGATAAGGAGTCATATGACACAAATTTAGAAATAGGATGTTAAGTACAAGTTCTAACACCTTTTCTACTAGCAATAGGAAGATTTGAATCATCAACACGAATAGTAGGAGAAGTAACCAAAGACTCATTACTTGAGGATTCCATAAAAGAATTAGGAACTGGAGTCGGAGGTGATAATTTGCATGGCGACACATAGGTCGACTGTTCTCTCTGTCGCCAAGAGTAGGTCTGAAGATCAGGTCTATCCAACCTACTAGACTCCTTCCGAACACAATCTGGTCTATCCAACATACTAGACTCCCCCCTGAACACAATCTGGTTTATCGAACCTATTAGACTCCCCCTAAACACACTTACTCATATCCTTCTCACAATACGGCGCCTCCTTCCCCTCACAACAAATAGTAGAGAATAATGGACCAGAAGAAACAATCTCTTCCATTGAAGAAACCTCCCTCTGAAGAGATTGGTCCCTGAAGAACGACTCAGACTCACAAAAGGTGACATCCATGGTAATATAAGTTTTTCGAGAGTGAGGATCATAGCACTTGTAGCCTTTCTAGGTGGAGTAACCAATGAAGACACACCGAAGAGCCTTGGGGTCCAGTTTGGTCCCAAGTACGACGAGAAATGTGAACAAAGCAAACACGACCAAACACTTTAGGAGGAAGGGAATGAGGGGGTACAAGCATAGGAGGAAGGAGAGTAAGGGGTGCTGAAACTGGAGGACTCTAGAAGGCATACGGTTAATGAGATACGCGGCAGTGAAAACAACACCACCCCAGAATGGTTTATGAACCCGCATCGTGAACATAAGGGCACGAGCAACC
>NW_021027461.1:1559397-1645439 GCF_004153795.1 Camellia sinensis
CAGCATATCCTCGAGGAGGACACCAATTCTTGTCTACTGCCCATCAGTCTGAGGATGATAAGCCGTGCTAAAGGTCAACCTAGTGCCCAAGGCACTCTGCAAACTCTGGCACAACCTAGCAGTAAAACGGATCTCTATCTGAGACGATCGACACTGGGACCCCGTGCAACCTCACTATGTCCCGAATATACAAGTCGGCAAGATGATCTACCGAATCTCTCACGTGCATAGGGATAAAGTGCGCCGACTTAGTCAACCGGTCTACAACCACCCAAATAGCATCACTACCCCGCTGAGTCCTCGGAAGACCTATAACGAAGTCCATAGTGACGTGCTCCCACTTCCACTCGACAATAAGCAAGGGCTGTAACAAACCCGCTGGCCTCTGATGCTTGGCCTTCACTTGCTGACAAGTAAGGCACTTCGATACAAAGACTGCCACATCCTTCTTCATATCCCGTCACCAAAATTGGCGACCCAAATCACGATACATTTTGGTGCCTCCAGGATGCACCGCAAGGCGTGAATGGTGAAACTCTCGGAGTACCTCCTCTTGGCAAGACTCCGACACAAACAAACGGTCTCGGTATCTCACACTCAGGTCGGGATACACCGTCAAACCCTTTTCAACCTTCCCACTGGAGATCTTCTCTCGAAGGGATTCTACCTCAAGGTCACCTCCCCGTGCCTCTAACACTCGAGTCACAAGTGTAGGCTGTGCAACAACAGAAAACAAGGCCGCAGCCTCAATGGATTCGCCCAGAAGCAAATCAAACTTGCCAAGTGCACCCAACATCTCCCACTCCCGGATGGCTATACAAGCTACATCACTAATGGATTTCCTACTAAGGGCATCAGCCACAACATTGGCCTTTTCCGGGTGATAGTACAACTCGAAGTCATAGTCCTCAATGAACTCCATCCACCTCCTCTGCCTCAAATTCAAGTCTCTCTGTGTAAACAGGTACTTCAAACTCTTATGATCCGAGAACACCTTGAATCTCTCACCATAAATGTAGTGCCTCCAAATCTTCAAGGCAAAAATTACTGTTGCTAGTTTTAGGTCATGTGTAGGGTAATTTCTCTCGTGTATTTTCAACTGACGTGAGCCATAGGCTACCATTTTCCCCTTTTACATCAGCACACAACCCAAACCCTCTCGTGAGGCATCACAATAAACCGCATAACCCAAACCTCTCTCCGGAATAATCAAGACCGGAGCGGTGGTTAATCTAACTTTCAACTCTTGGAACGACTTTTCACAAGTCTCACTCCATACAAATTTGACCCCTTTCCGCGTCAATCTAGTCAACAACGAAGCTAGCCTAGAGAAATCTTTCACAAACCGGCGGTAATACCCAGCTAATCCCAGAAAACTGCGGATCTCAAAAACACTCTTAGGCTGTGCCCAATCTTGCACTGCCTCAATCTTGGATATATCAACAGACACCTCTCCTTCGGAAACCACGTGGCCTAAGAATTTGACCTCTCCTAGCCAGAACTCACACTTCCCAAACTTGGCATACAGCCTATGGGCTCTAAGCAACTCAAGCACCACTCTCAAGTGTTTCTCGTGCTCCTCCTCCGACGGTGAATAAATCAGAATGTCGTCCATGAAAACGACCACAAAACGATCTAAGAATTCCTGGAATATCCGGTTTATCAAGTCCATAAACACTGCCGGTGCATTAGTGAGCCCAAATGGCATCACTAGAAACTCATAGTGGCCATACTGCGTACAGAATGTCGTCTTCGGAATATCCTCCTTCTTGACCCTTAACTGGTGGTAACCCGATCTCAAATCTATCTTAGAGAAACAACGGGACCCTTTCAACTGGTCAAACAGATCGTCAATACGAGGCATAGGGTACTTATTCTTAACCGTAGCCCGATTCAATTTCCGGTAATCGATACAAAGTCTCCAGGCACCATATTTCTTTTTAGCAAAGAGGGCCGGTGCTCTCCACGACGAAACACTAGGGTGAATGAAGCCCTTATCCAACAACTCTTGGAGTTGAATCTTCAACTCACTTAACTCGGCTGGGACAAAACGATAAGGTGCCATGGAAATCGGCGCCATGCCGGGCACTAAGTCAATGGAGAATTCGATCTCTTGATGCGGTAGCAAACTCATAAGATCCTCGGGAAAGACATCTGAGTATTCACAAACCACTCTCGGCAACACAATTTGGGTCTCATCACACTCACCACTCATAAAGCTAGCGAGAAGACCACTAAGCTCACTCTGCCCTCGCGGATCATACACCAGTGGCAACACAGTACCAACCCGATCCTCTAAGAAATGGAAACAATCCCCGCTCAAGGTACATACTGTGACCTGTTGGCAGTAACAATCGATAACTGCCCGGTATGACGATAGCCAATCCATATCAAAAATAACATCAAAACCCGACATAGCTGTAACTATAAAAGAAAATGGAAGTCGGCGGTCGACAACCTCTATATCGCACTCTCTACACCCTTGTTTCAAAATCAATTCACCCCCAACAAGTGATACTACACAAATAGGAGATGCTAACCGTGCCAACTTCAGCCTTAAAACAAATGCAACAGCAGATATAAAGGAATGAGATGCACCCGTATCAATTAACACATTGGCAATCGAGTTGCAAAACAAAAAGGTACCTCTCACAACAGATGGAGCCGGTACTAGGTCCTGCGCGGTAACAGCATACACACGCCCTGTAGGCCCCTGATCTACCTGCTCACCTCTCGGAGCAAAAGACTACTTCACAGACTAGGACGATGAAGCCCCCTGATTGGCCCTCGAGACCTGAACTGACTGAGTTGGCTGAAAACTCTGCCTCAACCCAGATGCACCAAATGTGCCACTCAACTGCGGGCAGAACCTTTTCAGGTGCCCCGCCTGACCACACTGGTAGCAAGAAAGCGGCTGACCTCTGCTCTGACTCTGGCTCTGAGGTCGAGCCGAAGATGAAGATGCTCTCTGACCTCCTCCCCTCTGCGGGCAAGTTGGAGACTTGTGGCCCAGCTGACCCCATTTAAAATAGGTGATGTCTTCCTGACTGCCTCTCTCAAAGCCTACACTTGGCACTAGAAAGGTCAATCTAGCAAAAGCACCCTGGGATTGCTGAGGGTTAGGACCCCTCTGCCTCCTACCGTCCCCCTGACCATCCTGACCCCTCTTGGAGCCCCTTTGTCTCTCCTCCTCCTCCTGCATCATAATCTCCATATAGGCTGCAGCATCCACAAGGCACCCATAGTCCCAAGTCATAGAACCCCTAACTCTTATCGTGAGGCCATGCCTCGACTTCCTTTCAAACTTGATACAATGGCGTTTCTCAGACGCAACAAGCTCAGGTGCGAACCTAGATAAGCTAGTAAATGCGGCTTCAAACTCGGCCACTGATAAACTCAGCTGCTTGAGCTGACAGAACTGGTCCTTCAGCTTCTCCCTGACAGCTGGAGATAAGAATTTCTCCTGGAAAGCATTTACAAAGGCCTCCTATGTGCCAACAATACGACCCCTCATGAACTTCCACCACTGACCTGCATCCCCCTTAAGTTGGAAAGATGCCAAGGTCACCTTCAATGCCCTGTCTTCGATGCCAATCATCTCAAACGTCTTCGTCATCTCCTCTAACCACTCATCAGCCTTAAGTGGCTCCTTAGGATCCCCAACAAACTCATTCGGATTGAATCGGAAGAACTCCCTCTTCAGAAAGGAAGGCCCTGCATCAACAACCTGGGCCTGAACTGGATTCTCAACTTTGAGAATGCCTATAGATTCCCATATAGCTCCTGCTATCTCGCGGGCTAAGGCATCCATAGCCTGTTGACCCACTGGCTTGGCCACATTGGCTTGACCAACACCCTCCTGCTGCGCCGGAACCTCCTCCGGTATAGGCATCTCCTGCCTCCTAGGCCTATTTCGCCTACCACCTCGTCCTCGTCCTGACATCCTAATAAAGGCAACGAAGAACATTAGCACATTCACAAATGTGCCGAAGCTATAACACTCGCGTCCTAATGCAATGGACAATTGTAATTCACTCCACGTAAGCACATAATCACATAAGCACTTACGAATTTCATTTCTAGATAATGATAGTCCCGAGGCGTCACTAGAGTTTCGGTTAGAAACATCATTGATCAAGTGCTTTTCCAACAAGACTCACAGAAACCCAAGGATCCAATCAACATCCTAGAAACTAAATCTCATACCCAAATAGCCACATAAACATGTTATCACTTAAGCATATAACACTACATCTAAGTCTCTATCAAGCGAGATAAACCCATTGTGGTACTAACCACTCCCCGCGTACCCAAAGTATTCGAATCCAGTACGCTCTGATACCAAGTTGTAACGCCCGCAAAATAAACCCATAACATCATACATTCACGAATAAGAAAAGAGATTTCATATTACAATCATCAGAGTATTCTTACAAAAGGTATTACATGTTGACAACAAAAGTAAATGCCCTATAGGCTTACAACTTTCCAAGTCAACACTTAGTTACAAAAAGAGAGTACTAGCTGTACACAAAATAAGCCATTGGCTTTATATACATGTAATACAACAAAAACAACAAAAAGGGGTCTAACAGCCTCAAACCTCCCAAGCTACATCCTTGGAGATGGCATAACACCTGTACCTGAAAATGATGTCCCATATAGGATGAGCCAACGCCTAGTAGAGATATGCTAAATATAATATGAGCAATAACTAAAACATGAGCATTTGATAAATGTTTAACTTACATAAATCAATTCATAACTCATTTCAATTACATGACAAATATGTCCATGTTTCCTTCTATTTTCCATTTCTTATCCAGTTCTCAATTTATGAATAAGGCTCAGAACCTGGCCAATAATTTAATGAGACTGTAGCTCATATCAATAATACTTCCATACATCACAATAGATACACAAATTCGCTGTATCAATATCACACAAAACACTTCCATACTTCACAATAGATACATATATTCGCTGTATCAATACTTCAATAGATATACATATTTGTTGTATCAATACTTCAATAGATATACATATTTGTTGTATCAATGGAGTACATCCCCTATCTCCTCCCAAACAATATCCGGTTTAGGAGTCCATACATATTTGTTGTATCAATGGAGTACATCCCCTATCTCCTCCCAAACAATATCCAGTTTAGGAGTTCATCCCTTATCTTCCCCTAAATCGTGGAGTACATCCCCTATCTCCTCCTACACAACACAATGTATATAAACACATATCCTATACATAATCAATCAATACATAAATTCGATGTATTGTTCCAATTGTCATATTCGATGACATATTCAATTAATTAGTTTTAGTTCGCCTAATCATCATGCATTGTCTACAACAATCAAGACTATCCTCCACCGATAGCCCAAAGCAATTATTTCTAGACAGATAATAATTACATCCAACAGATAAATTATCAACAATTTCCAAGGTGAATGATTAATAATTCCAACTCCACCATTTTATCTCATAATGAGCCAATTACATTGGCCTTGTTTAGTTTGTATTTGATAAACATGTTTTGAGATAAAAAGTACGAAAATTTGTTTGGCTTGATTTTTTTTCAAAAAAAGTTTTGAAAAATTGTTTTGAGAAAGAGTTTTGAAAAAAGTGATTGATTTGATGTGTATGAGAGAGATTTGTTTGAAAAATTTGTAAACCAAACAAGTTTTGGAAAAAAAATTTAGAAAAATTTGTTTGGTTTGATTACTTTTGAAAACTTATTTGTAGGGAATTTTTCTCAAAATTTTTTGAGAAACACAAACCAAACAAG
Organism: Camellia sinensis; assembly: GCF_004153795.1. Classification (NCBI taxonomy): domain Eukaryota; kingdom Viridiplantae; phylum Streptophyta; class Magnoliopsida; order Ericales; family Theaceae; genus Camellia; species Camellia sinensis. Next base: position 1,565,198 of record NW_021027461.1, read on the forward strand.
GCCATTATTTCTAACTCAATTTCATATTCCGATAATAAATGTCATTAATTACACTAATGACCCAAATATACCCAAACACTTTTGTTGCTCAGCCCAGACATTGGCCCCGTTTGGTGTAGCTGTTAAAACAGCTTATAGATTATAGCTTAACAGATTATAGATTATGACTTTAATCAAAAGTTGTTAATTTGTTTGGTGTACTTGTTGGATTATAGATTTAAGTTGCTGAGTAATGTTTGTTAAATAAGCTGTGAAATAGTTTTTTCAATTAATTTTTATTTTTTGTTTGTCTACATTTCTCATAAAAAAAATAATAATAATCTATAGTCTATTTGAGTCTTTTTCTATTTTAAAAAAAATAAAAAAATAAAAAAATTTAAGAGTATAACCATAAATTAACATGTCCACAACAGAAGCTGATAATCAGAAGTAAGGGGTGAGCAGCTTCTCAGAATCAGCTTTTTTGAGTTAAAATAAGCTGTTAGAATCAGAAGCTGCTTGAAATAAGTTTAACTAAACAGTCCAAAATAACTTTTTCAAAGTTAAAAGCCATAAGTTGACTCTAAAAAACTAAAACAAACACTCCCATTGGGCGTCTGACCAACTTCTGCTGCTTGGCCCAGGCGTTGGGCGTCTAACCAACTTTTGTTGCTCGAGTTACTTCGAAGTGGGCGTTTAGAGTGGAGCGTTGGGCATCCAACCAACCTCTATTGCTCTACCAAAGCATTGGGCGTCCCAGTGTTTTTTAAGGCGAAAAGCGAACCGAGGCGACAAGGTCTCCTAATGCCTAAGCGTGAGGCGATAAGGCGAGGCGAGGGCTTCATCGATTTGAGGCGACCAGAAAGGATATTTTTTAAAAATAAATGGTATAGACAAAAATATAAATATTTTCAAGAAATTAATTCTATCCAACAAGCAATTTAATGTTTCAGCATAAAGAAATTAAAGAATATATTTTAACAATATTAAAGAACATAAAGAAATTAAAATAGTTGAAATTAATTGAATTGAAATAATTAATTGAATAACCAGGAAATTAATTGAATTAAACAAATTAATTGAATTAAAATAATTAATTGAATAACCAGGAAATTAATTGAATTAATTGAAATTTTAACACAGAAAAAAAATAATTGAATTAATTGAAAAAAAATAATTTTAAAATAATTGAATTAATTTTAAAAATTAATTTTTGTGAATTAATTTTTGCGAATTAAAAATTAATTTAAAAAAATAATTGAATTAATTTTAACACAGGAAATTAATTGAAAAAAAATTCTGATGGAAAAAAAATAACACAGAAAAATAATTAATTGAATTAAAGTAACCAGGAAAAAAAAGAGGGGGTCCGACAGTGTTCTTCAAGTCGAAGAAAAAAATGAACAAATGAAGAACAAGGGGAAGAAAGGGGGGATCCGACAGTGAACAAAGAAGACCCAGGTGAAGTTAAAGGGAAAAAAGGAGAAATGAAGAAGAAAAGAAGAAGAAAGGAAGAAGAAGGAACTCACCTCGGATAATCGACTTCTTATTTAGTAGAAAACAATTATAAAATGCAACGTATGCCCGTAAATTGCACAAAAGTCATCCAGATGAAGGGCCCAGATGATTCGAACTGAAATCAGGCAAAAATCTTGTGAAGCGTCGCTTCGTTTCGCCTCCCGCTTCATCGCCTAAGCCTCGCTTCAGGCGCTTCTCCATCGCCTCACCATTTCGCCTCGCCTCAGTGTGCGTGAAGCGCTAAAGCCTTGCCTCGCCTCTGATAACATTGGGGCGTCCGACTAACTTTTGTTGCTCAACCCACTTCGGAATGGGCACTAGGCATCCAACTAACCTCTGTTGCTCGGCCTAGGCATTAGGCATTCGACCAACTTCTGTTGCTTAGCCCAAGCGTTGGGCGTCTAACCAACTTTTGCTACTTGGCCCAAACGTTGGGCATTTGACCAACTTCTATTGCTCGGCTTACATCGAAGTGGGCGTTCAGAGTCCAGCAAACCTCCATTGTTTGGTGTGCTTAAGAGTGGGCATTGGGCGTCCAACCAACCTCTATTGCTCTGTCCAAGCATTGGGCGTCTGACTAAGTTTTGTTGCTCGGCCCACTTCGGAGTGGGCGCTGGGCATCAAACCAACCTTTCTTGCTCAGTCCAAGCGTTGGGCATCTAACCAACTTCTATTGCTCGGCCCAAGCATTAGGCGTCTGAAAACTTTTGTTGCTTGGCCCAAACGTTGGGCGTCTGACCAACTTCTGCTACTCGGCCCAAGCATTAGGCGTCTAACCAACTTCTGTTGCTCAGCCTACTTCGAAGTGGGCGTTGGGAATCCAACCAACCTCCATTGCTTGGCGCGCTTCAAAGTGGGCGTTAGGCGTCCAACCAACCTCTGTTGCTTTGCCCAAGCTTTGGGAGTCCAACCAACTTCTGTTGTTCATCCCTCTTCGTAGCTCTAGCACTTCGTAGCACCTTCGCTAAGCTGAGCTCCTTCTTTTGTAATGAAACTTTAAATTAATGAAGTATTTTCGAAATTTGCTAAGTATTGGACTTGGGACTTGTAACTTGTAACTTGTAACTTGCACTTTCAATTTCTTTATGTTTATGTTGTTTGCCCTCCAATAGAGCATCAATGATGTAGCTTTACATTGTTGGTTGTTCGGCCAGACTTCACCTTATGCCTTTCAAAAGTCGAGTTGCTCTTTCAGTCGAGCAATAATAGGGGAACCTTGCAAGATTGTCCGTTTGGCCTTAACTGAAGTCAGTTGTCTTGCCCTTGGCCGAGCAAAAGATTCTTGGCAACAAGGGTTGTCTACTTGGTCAAATTAGGCTCCGTGCTCTCCGGCCAAACAAAGGCTCCAAGGGCGAGTGGGGCTTCCAATTGGTCAAGCCAGGCATCATGCCTTAGGAACATTTAAGAAAGAAAACTTTCCATGCCCCCGACCGAGTAGAGGCTCCGAGGTCGAGTGAGGCGTCTGATCAGTCAAACCAAGCTTCATGCCTTAGAAAAATTTTGAGGAAAGAACTTTTTATGCCCCTTATCCGAGCAAAGGCTCCAAGATTGAACGAGGCGTCTAATCGGTCAAACCAGGCTTTGTGCCTTCGAAAATTTTTAAGGAAAGAACTTTCCATGCCCCCGGCCGAGCAAAAGCTTTAAGGGCAAACGGGGCGTCTGATCCGTCAGACCAAGCTTTGTGCCTTAGAAAAATTTTAAGGAAAGAACTTTGCATGCCCCCAGCCAATAAGCAGCTCTGAGGCCGAGCAGACCGTCTGTTCGAACAGACTAGGCTTTGTGCCTCAGAAAATTTTGGGCAAGGTTTACTCATCGGAAAGTGTAGCTTGGCTCTTCGTAAAGCGCAAGTTATTATCATGGACCATGCTTTCAAGTAACGAAACTTGCCACAACTTCCACCAAGCTATACCACTTGGTGCCCTACTCCGACCAAAGGGCCGAGCTTTCGGGTTGCTCAATTGTCGAGTGAAATATGTACAACAAATGAAAAAGAAACTCATTGGAGAGTGCAACTTGACTCTTTGTTGAGTGCAAGTTGTTACCATGGACCATGCTTTCAAGTAATGATACTTGGCGCCCTATTCGCGACCAAAGGGCTAGGGCATGGGTTAAGACCCCCGTTAGCCATTATAGAGGATGAATTTTGACAAACTGTACTTCGAGGGAGCTTCAATCTCAAGGCAGAGTGGGGAAAGGACTAGTCAGTCCGGAGCACAATGCTCCATCTAACGAATAGACCAATCTAGATGCTCATTTTCCCTATCTAGCCTTTACTTTGCCACTTTGTTCGACCGCCAGTCGTACCTCTTGTTGTTGCTTAACCATGTCCTCAAATCATGCAATCGTTCGGTGCGAAGAATGAGGGACTACCGAGTGATGACGGATGGTCTTTTGTTTCTTGCAAGAGTCTTCTGAGAGATTCTTCGTTCTAGGATAGTTTGTATTGCTACTGGCCCTTTTGCTGCGTACCGATATCAGCCGACTATGCTCTCCACGAATAGGATTGTGGTTGGACCATTCTTTTTATGGAAGCGGAAGTGGAGTGCACCTCAATTGCTGTGATGACCTTTCTCCGGACTTCCTTGGCTCCGCCGGAGGCATTTGCTTTCTCAGTTAAGTATGAAGCTCCTCAATCTTCAGACTCATCAAGTCGATGATGTAATCACGGTGGTCCTTCTCAACGAACAGACGTTGAGACGATTCAAAGACGGCGATGTGACGTTGCTCTGCTGCATCAAGGGTCGGACTGTCGTAGTCCATTAGGTCATCGTTTCCAGTAAGGAGTGCTAGACCTTTTCACTTCTCCGTTTCTAGAGTCTTCTCTCTAATCCTAAGTGGCAAGGTACCTTCAATTCCCATCGTCGGAGTTCATCACGAAGTAATCAGAGAACATTTCCTAGAGACGGCGCCAATTGTGCAGGGGTGATTTCCACACTATGAAGAAGGGTTAAACTTCATGGAAGAACAGCGTGCTCCGGGAAGTGAAGATCTGCATAGAGTAACAAATGGTGAGGTTGCCCGACCGGGGTTTGGTCGGAAACCCCTCCTCCAATGGTAAAGTCAGAGACTAAAGGAGAGGAAAGAAAAGATAATACAAAGAGTGCATATGTTAAATGTGTGGATCTCGGATCCCTTGAGAGTGAATATTATTCACCTTTTGTAGGAGAAAGTTGCTTGTCCTCCAAGACCTTCTTTTTCCGCCATTTGTCCCATTTGTCCTGTTCGTGGTCATCTCCCATTAGAGGACGCCCACTATGCCTGACTCGGGTACAGGCCACTCTGCCTGACACTCGGGTACATGCCTGTCTTGTTTGTCTCATTAGTGATCATCTCTCATTGGAGGAGGACGACCACTCCGCTTGACACTCAGGTGCAGGTTTGTTATGTGTGCGCTCCTTTTGCGCCTCCATGTCTCCATGTTCTATTCAGATAGAGGGAGAGGAACAGAATTGTTTGTCTCTTGCGAGCTCCAAGAAAGATATTTGGTGAATTGGCCCTCTTTGGAGTGGTTGCCTGCCCAACCAGGTGGTCCAACATGTTTCTTAGCCCACTTCAGAGTGGTTGTCCAGCATGTTGTTCGGCCCACTTCGAAGTGGTTGCCTGCCCAACTAGGAGGTCCAATATGTTACTCGGCCCACTTCGGAGTGGTTGTCCAACATGTTGCTCGATCCGTTTCGACATGGGCCTAGCACTAGGCCACTACCTTGATTGCCTTACTTTGGAGCAAGTGTTTGGTCATTGGGCCAAGCCCTTAGCTCCCCTATTGGTGCGGGTCTGGCGTTGGGCCTAACACCAAGACTTAGTTAATTTTATCCCACTTCACAATGTATTATGAGAAAAAGAAAGAAAAAGAAAATCCGTTGCAACTTTTTCTATTCTTATCTTCTTAATCATTCCTTGTTCACCATTATTCAACAAAGAAATAAAAAACTATTCAAACTGTGTTCCGAAATTATAGTTTATAATTTCATATCAGACAATTAATTTAACCTATTTGTGGTGTCGATGTGAATTAGAGTTTCATTTTCATTTCACTTACTTTGTACTTACAGAAATGGACACGAGTAACACAACAAATTTGTTTCATATGGGCATCGCAATGAACAATCAGGAAAATGAATTTCCCGAGTACGACAACAACACGGGGGAAATGGATTCAAGTGGGGAAAGCGTAGAGAGCGAGGATAGCAAAGATAGCGAGGACAGTCCAGACAGCGCTGATAGCAAGGGCAGTGAAGACAATAGTTGGGACAGTCCTAACTCCGCAAATGATCCATGGTTCAATACGCATGGTAATGCACGTGCGAGGCAAGCAACACCTGTAACTCTTGCTGCAAGAAGTTCCAATACAGAAGATGAAATCATGAACGAAATGGTTCAACTTCGTGATGAAATTGCGACAACAATGTGGAATAACCATAGGGTTCATCCATCGTACCACGTTAAACTTGTCATTTGTATTCTTAACTTGCGTCATCGTTTATGGTTGAAATTATGTAAGACCTATGACATATACTGTTACATCATGTTTGTTTCAATTATGTGTTACAGTAGAATACATGGATATTTGTAATCACCCTTCTTGATGTTTGTGCTCCGAATGTTGTATGGATGATTGCATTTGCCTTAGTAAGTTGTGTACGCATAAGTAGGGCTGCAAACGAGCCAAACTTTGTTGAGCTCAAGCCCTGCTCGTTTATTAAGGTCGAACTCGGCTCGATAAGAAACTAGGCTCAAGCTCGGCTCGGCTCGTTAACATTAATAGAACTCGAGCTCGACTCGGCTCGATTAAATTTTTTTAATACTATTTATATTATTTATATATTATTTAATGTATAAATAATATATTTATTATATAATTTAAACAAAGATAAACGAGCCGAACTTATGCAAGCTTGAGCTTGGCTCGTTTAGTAAGTAAACGAACCAAGCTAAGCCGAGCCGAGCTGAGCTCGTTCATGAACACCTCGGTTCATTTGCAGCCCTATGCGTAAGTGTAAATTTCGGTTATGAATGTTCAGTAGGAAATTTGGTTCTAATTTTCATAATCCTAGCAAAAAAAAATTCACACATTCCTTTTATGTGGTCATGTAATTTTCATAATTTCGACAAAATTATATACAGTACAACAAAATTTGAAGAATCAACCAATTTTTTGTATTAACAAATAGTTGCAGTATGTAGTGTTTTAATGAGCTAAAAAACATTATGGTAACATTGTTAAACATACAATTACAATTTTAAATGTGAAGTAAAATTTAAGTACACAACCAATAGTTAATGAAAACAGATTGCAAATAAAAAAATATGTAACAAATCTTTGGTAAAAAATGCATTATCGCAAATTGAAGTTTCCCTCCAATTTAAGGAGAGAGACAATTTTGAAAAAAAAAATTGTCACATCAAAACGTACTCTCATCTTAGTTTTATATATATATATATATACATATATATAACAATGAAAACATAATTTGTGTTTTTAGCCATTTATGGGTACATATCCTACCATTAAATGTGTAACTTTAATATAGAATTTCCACTTATTTCAACCTCAAAAAACGTAAAAAAAAAATTCAAGTTTGCATTAAAAAATTTGTTTCGTAGCATTAAATTTTCATAAATGTTATGGAAAAAATTGTGTAAATCGTAAATTTAAACATAATTCTACGATTTTGAAAATAAATTTAAGCATAAAATTACGATTTTGTAAATAAATTTAAACATAAATTCACAATTTTTTTCAATGCCAATTTGAAAAAATTGGACATTTTTCTAAAATTACGTTTTCCGAAAATTTGTACATAAATTTATGTTTTCTGGAAATTTGTAAAAATTTACGTTTTCCGCAAATTTGTAAATAAATTTTGGTTATTCCGAAAATTTGTAAATAAATTTGCAAAAATTTCGATTTTTTTAAGCAAATTTGTGAATAAATTTTCTGCATAACATTTATGAAAATTTAATTCAACGAAAGAAATTTTTTAATGTCAATTTGGAAAAAAAATTAACGTTTTCTGTGGTTGAAATGAGTGAAAATTTTATGATAAAGTCACACAGGTTATGGTAAGATATGTACTCATAAATAGGTACATATCAAATTATGTTTTCATACATGTATAGCATGTACATATATATATATATATAATTTAGATGAGAGTATTTTTTGATGTAACAAATTTTTTTTTTCTTAAATTGTCTCTCTCCTTAAATTGGAGGGAAGCTTGAAATTGCAATAATGTATTTTTTGAAAAACCAAACAATGATTCTTTTTCTAAAGAGTTTTCAAATCACTATTTGAAAATAAAATTCAAAAAAATGGAACCAAGCAAAGTGATTGTTAGTTATATCATATTTGTCAATTACTGTATTTTTATTTAGCTCCCTATATTTAATTACCATTCTTGTTTTATATCTTTTTTATTTCAACCTGGTTTCATCATAAAATAAAAGCTAGACAACTATGTTGACTTGTACTTTCCCAGATGAACGAAGTGGTTCAACTTCGTGATGAAATTGCGACAACAATGTGGAATAACCATAGGGTTCATCCATCGTACCACGTTAAACTTGTCATTTGTATTCTTAACTTGCATCATCGTTTATGGTTGAATTTATGTAAGACCTATGACATATACTGTTACATCATGTTTGTTTCAATTATGTGCTACAGTAGAATACATGGATATTTGTAATCACCCTTCTTGATGTTTGTGCTCCAAATATTGTATGGATGATTGCATTTGCCTTAGTAAGTTGTATACACATAAGTAGGGCTGCAAACAAGCCAAGCTTTGCTGAGCTCGAGCCCTGTTCGTTTATTAAGCTCGAACTCGGCTCGATAAGAAATTAGGTTCGAGCTCGGCTCGGCTCGTTAACATTAATAGAACTCGAGCTCGACTCGGCTCGATTAAATTTTTTTAATATTATTTATATTATTTATATATTATTTAATGTATAAATAATATATTTATTATATAATTTAAACAAAGATAAACGAGCCAAGCTTGATGAGCCAAGCTTATTTGAGCTTGAGCTTAGCTCGTTTACTAAACAAGCCTGATATTCGAGTGTAGCTCGACTTTTCGCGCTCCTTTCGAAAAGACAAATAAGCTCTACAGTATCGAACTCTCACGGTTCTGAATCTGATCTCACAAGTGCAATGTGAAATAGATAAATATCAAAGAGTCCTAATCCGGTAAATCTTTTGGAAAATCGATTTTGAATCAAATTGTCAAAAATGGACTGTTTTGCCAGTTACACTCCTATCAATGTTAACGGCTCGTTGGCAATGTGAATATTCACATTGACATGTTAACATTCACATTGATAGGAGTATAAAATTAGCCCGCGCCTCGTGGCTGCCCAAAACTCGCCCACGGCCCGTGGGCGAGCCCGGCCCGGCCTGTTGACAATGTAAATGTTCACATTGACATGTTAACATTCATATTGATAAGAGCATAAAACTGGACAGCAGCCCAGGGCGGGCCCGACCCGGCCCGGCCCGTTGACAATGTGAATATTCACATTGACATGTTAACATTCACATTAATAGGAGTGTAAAATTGGCCCCTGTCCCGTGACGGCGCGAAACTCGCCCGCGACCCATGGGCGGCCCGGGGCGGGCCCGATCTGGCCCATTGACAATGTGAATATTCACATTGACATGTTAACATTCACATTGATAAGAGTATAAAATTGGGCCGCGGCCCATGGGCGGCCAAAAGCACGTCCGTGGCCCGGGGCGAGCCCGGCCCGGCCCGTTGACAATGTGAATATTCACATTGACATGTTAACATTCACATTGATAGGAGTGTAAAATTAGCCCACACCTCATGGCTGCCCGAAACCCGCCCACGGGCCGTGGGCGGGCCCGGCCCTGCCTGTTGACAATATGAATGTTCACATTGACATGTTAACATTCACATTGATAAGAGTATAAAACTGGACAGCAGTCCAGGGCGGGCCAGCCCATTGACAATGTGAATATTCACATTGACATGTTAACATTCACATTAATAGGAGTGTAAAATTGGCCCCCGTCCCGTGGTGGCCCGAAACCCGCCCGCGGCCCATGGGCGGCCTGGGGCGGGCCCAGTCCGACCCGTTGACAATGTGAATATTCGCATTGACATGTTAACATTCACATTGATAAGAGTATAAAATTGGCCCGCGGCCCATGGACGGCCAAAAGCCCGCCCGCTGCCCGAAGCGGGCCCGGCCCGGCCCAGCCCGACCTGTTGACAATGTGAATATTCACATTGACATGTTAACATTCACATTGATAAGAGTGTAAAATTGACCCGCAGCCCATGGGCGGCCCGAAGCCCAACCGCAGCCCGAGGCGGGCTTGGCCCGACTCGTGACAATGTGAATATTCATATTGACATGTTAACATGCACATTGATAGGAGTGTAAAATTAGCCCGCGCCCCGTAGCTGCCGGAAACCCGCCCACGGCCCGTGGGTGGCCCGGCCCGGCCTGTTGACAATGTGAATATTCACATTGACATGTTAACATTCACATTGATAAGTGTGTATAATTGGCCCGTGACCCGTGTGCAGCCCGAAGCCTGACCTCAGGCCGGGGCGGGCTCGGCTCCTTAGCAATGTGAATATTCACATTGACATGTTAACATTCACATTGATAGGAGTGTAAAATTAGCCCGCAGCCGGGCCAATTTTACACTTTTATCAATGTGAATATTCACATTGACATGTCAATGTGAATATTCACATTGATAAAAGTGTAAAATTGGCCCGCAGCCTGTGGGCAGTCCGAAGCCCGACCGCAACCCGAGGCGGGCTTGGCCCGACCCGTGACAATGTAAATATTCACATTGACATGTTAACATTAACAGTGATAGGAGTGTAAAATTTGCCCGTTGCCCAAAGCTTGCCTGCGGCCTGGGGTAGGCCCGGCCCAGCCCGTTAACAATGTAAATATTCACATTGACATGTTAACATACACAGTGATAGGAGTGTAAAATTTATCAATTTTACACTCTTATCAATGTGAATGTTAACATGTCAATGTGAATATTCACATTGTCAACAGGCCGGGCCGGGCCTGCCTCGGGCCGTCCACGAGTCGTGGGCGTATTTCGGGCAGCCACGGGGCACGGGTTAATGTTACACTCTTATCAATGTGAATGTTAATATGTCAATGTGAATATTCACGTTGTCAACGAGTCAGGCCCACCCCGGCCCGGGGCCGGGCTTCGGGCTGCTCACGGGTCACAGGCCAATTTTACACTCTTATCAATGTTAATGTTAATATGTCAATGTGAATATTCACATTGTCAACAGGCCGGACCGGGCTCGCCCCGCGCCGCCCACGGGCTTCATGTCGCCCATGAGACGCGAGTCAATTTTACACTTTTATCAATGTGAATGTTAACATGTCAATGTGAATATTCACATTGTCAACAGGCCGAGTCGGCCCACCCCGGGCCGCCCACGGGCCGTGGGCTAGTTTCGAGCAGCCACGGGGCGCGGGCTAATTTTATACTCTTATCAATGTGAATGTTAACATGTCAATGTGAATATTCACATTATCAACGGGTCGGGCCGGGCCCGCTTAGGGCAGCCCACGAGTCACGGGCGGGTTTCGGGCTAGCCACAGGCCGCGGGCTAATTTTACGCTCCTATCAATGTGAATGTTAACATATCAATGTGAATATTCACATTGTCAACGGGCCGGGCCCGGGCCCGGGCCCGGGCTTTGGGCTGCCCACGGGTCATGGGCCAATTTTACACTCTTGGCAATGTTATTGTTAATGTTAATATGTCAATGTGAATATTCACATTGTGAACGGGCCGGTCCAGGCCCGCCCCGGGCGGCAGGCTGGTTTCGGGCCGCCCACGGGCCGCAGGCCAATTTTACACTCCTATCAATGTGAATATTCATATTATCAATAGGCCGAGCCGGGCCTATTTTTTTGGCCTGTAGGCCGGCCTGACCCGACTCGAATTTTTCCGGGCACCCACGAGGATCGGCATGGGCCGGGCCCCTACACATTGACGATATGAACATTTACGTTGACGGTGTGAACATTCACATTAAGGGTATTTTGGTAATCTCTGCAAGGATTGAAGAAATGCTAATAGATATACTACTTTAATCTGTTGGTCTGTAACTCTTTAGGGGATTGGCCCCCTCAATTCAAAGTCACCTCTTCTAAGACTACAACTATCAAATGAAAACTCACTATCTGTTGAGTTGTCGGTTAAGTGATTTTTACAATTTAGACTTTGTATTTATAATATCATCCAAATTTTTATAAGATTTCAATGGAAAATATTATATTTACAAAATTTTGTGTAGAATTTTAAAATGATAAGTCCTAACGCAATCACATTGCTATGTTTACGTATATAAATTTTATATATTTTTATAGAATTTTAAAATGATAAGTCCTAATGCAATCACATTGCTATGTTTATGTATATAAAATTTATATATTTTTTCTATTTGTACATCATTTATATCTCAATAGATACAAGTACATCAGGTCTTCATCACTAATACATACATAAATAATCATTTTTTTAATCATTTTTGTTTTATGCAATGTGAAAAAAGTATTTACACAATGCATTTTATTTTATTCGTCTCTATATTAAAATCTACTTGAATTTTATTTGCATATTTTATGATTTTTTTTAGTTTTTATAATTGTAGAAGTAAATCTTTTAATATAACATACAAATGTTATCTTCGCTAATAATAAAATAACTGAAATTTTATTATCAATTTTAAATGCATGTTACTTAGTTCCCTCACCATAAAATTTTTGCATCCGCCACTGCTTCTAATGCATAGCGCATTGGAGGTAAGCTTGTTTACTAATCATTTTTAATTGACATTCTACTTAATCATTCTCCCATAATATTAAAGGGTCTTCTTCACATATATTTTCTTTGAGTAGTTTATTCACTTAAAAGTTTGATAGACTTTGTGAATTTGGTTTTTGAATGTATTAGTAGAGATCTAACAACGATTCCCACTGGATGACGTTCTTCGTTCTATAGGTGACATATCTTTGTTAACGTATTGAAATGCTTTTAAAATAGAAATTTTATCTTGTATAATTTTATTACCTTCCATTTTAGTTAAAACATTATCCTCTAAAGATTGCATAATAGAAGTCGGTTATTTGCTAATAATACCATCAGAATATCATCCATAAGTAGTTTTCCATATTTTTGTATGTCGGTCCTTATTTATATGGCTTCAGTCTAATAGGTTGCATTGCATGACGGACATGTCCTTATGTGACTTGTACATGAAGCTATAATAATGTTCTTCTCAATACCAGTGCAGCAGTTATGTTGCATCTGGACGTTAAGGGAACAACATTTTTGTCTGATCAAATCTTTTAGATTTGTCCAGTATCCATTGCACACCTGGACAGCTCGCTCAGGAAGTGTTTGTTTGTTGATTTCTTATAAACTGTGGCTTTTGCTTCATTTTCTTTGTTGTTTGTTACACCTGTTGTGATTGAATATTGTGATGTGATCCCCGGTCTCAATTGGCTCATTAACTTCAGCAACAGCAAAAAATTTCTGGCCTTAACATTTCAAGTATGTATAGTTATTTTGTAACTTGTACATCATTCTGGTTTGTTTGAGTAGAGTTTAAGAACAACTAAAACCTTATCAAAATTTTTGTTGAGTTGTGTGCACTTTTAAATGCCTATTTTTTGTTAATAGAGGGAAATAATGTCACAAATCTTCTCTTAAAATGGATTACTCAATTTACTGATAACGGCAACACAAAATTTCTTGGGGGCTTGGGGATTTATTGTCCTTGTGTCACCTCTCTTTGGTTCATGGGACTGAGTCCTGATGCCTGTAGAAGTTAATAGTGAATACTGGTAGGCAAAAATTTGGTTTTCACAACACAATTTTACTCATGACTATATATTACATGAGTTCTTATTATGTAAGTTGCGTCCATTCAGGTTATGAGGTATCCTTTAATTATAATTCTTTATTTCAGGGAAATACCCTTTGATTCCAACTTCACAAGTCCTAGGTGAATTGTTGTTGTGTTTTAATTTTGTTTTAGACACATTGTATATCTAGGTTGCTTACCTATCCATGCTAGGGATCAAGCCAAATGAAATTCAAAATTTGAAGTTTGATTTTGTGACTGCACCCAATGGAATGGGTTGCCTACATATCTAGTCTGAATGGAATTGAAAACCGGTTGGACTAGAATCAAGTCAGTCGTAGTTCATAAATATAGATTTTTGATTTGATTTGATTTGATTTGATTTATTTGATTTTGTGATTGTACCCAATGGAATGTGTTGCCTATGTATCTGTGTCAACAAGTCCGAATGGAATTAGAAATAAATTTGACTGAAACCAAATCAGCCATAGTTCCCCAGTTGAATTTTTTATTTGGAAATTTGATTTTGTGACTACCCAATGGAATGGGTCGTGTGCCTACTTTTTGGAGACAATCAAAAACAAGTTCGACCGAAATCAAGTCGAATGCAGTTCATAAATTTATTTGTAGTTGTACCCAATGAAATGGGTTGCCTAAGTCTGAATGGAATAAAAAACAAGTTTGACTAGAAATAAGTCAGTCGTAGTTCTCAAATTTAGATTTTGATTTGATTTGAATTGATTTGATTTATTTAGTTGTGACTGTATCCACTGTAATGGGTTGCTTATGTATTTGTGTCAACAAGTTTGAAAGGAATCGGAAACAAGTTTGACCAAAATCAAGCCTGCCAGTAATTCTCAATTTGAAGTTTTGATTTGAGAATTTAACTTCTAAACTTTGATTTTTAATCAATTTCATTTTATGGCGGCCTTAAGAGAGGCTAGGTTTAAAATGCTAAGATTAACTTGGTAAAATTTTTGGGCCTTAATTGATTTTATTTTAATCTTTTTTGGTCTTAAAATGTTTTAAATTGTAGGTTAAGAAAATTAAATTTTAGAGGCATGTAATTTTGGGCAGTGGCTTTTTATGAATGATATGCAATGTAACTTTGGATCATTGGGCAGGCTCATTTTATTGCAATCGAAAGCAAAAACATTTTGGGCCACTTGACGGGTTTTGTTTAATGTCATGGAAGGAAAAATATTTGGGGTAATTAGTAGTAGGTCCTATTGATTGGATTTATTTACTCATAATTCTTGAGTATTTTTTTTTACGTATTTGCCCAATGTTTTGATAATGAGAAAATTTTGAAACTTTTTAGATGTGTTTTGTATTTGAGAGGGTAATTTGTGTAGCCAAATTGGGCCGAGCTAGGTTGGAGTGGCGGTTAAAGATGTTTTTAGGACCAAGCTACGAGACCTAGCTATGGGACCTAGCTATAGGACCTACCTATGGGACTTAACTATAGGACCTAGCTACAGAACTAAACTGTTGGACCTAGCTACGAGACCGAGCTACATGACCTAGCTACGGGACCAAGTTATTGGACCTATCTACGCGGCCTAGCCATGAGACCTAGCCACGGGACCTAACTACGGAACTTAGCTACTTCTTAGTGGCAGTCAACGCTATAGCCGAGCTACCAAGCAAGGTAGTCAAACGGAGAGAAGAGCCGAAGTAACTTGGTTGACCGCAATGTTAGCCGAGGTAAAGGTGACAGCCGAGGTAAAGGTGACAGCCGAGGTAAAAAGAGCTTAGCAAGTGGATCACAAGTGTTAGCCCGGTCCAGAGGAGCCTTGCAGTTAGTCCGGTCCGAAAGAGCTTGGTGGTTAGCTCGGTCACCACAGTCGGCGCGGTAACAGTTAGCCCGGTCATACCATATTGAGCCAAAGTATGTTGAGCCTTCCTCAGAACCATGCTATGGGTTAGTTCGATCCTAGCTTAGTATGGTTAGTATGATCTCAACAGCCTGGTTGGAGTATGTCGAACTGAGGTACACGCAGTGAAAGGAAGAACCGAGCTAGGTGGAGCTCGGTCTAGTTTGCGGCTTTAGCATGGCCATGTTATCCCGGTCGTATTGACATCCGACCTAGGTAAAACCATCTCACTTGGTTTAAGCAGTGAGGGGGGTGTTGAAAGATAAACATTATCTTTCAAAAATGTGATTCCTAGGAGAACTCTACATGGAGGAGTAAGAGTCCTATTAGGATTGTGCCACGCGGAACCTATAAAAACTCATAACATCACCTATGGAGAGGTAACACAACTTTGATTCCCAAATACACAGAGTTTTTTGTCTATTTGTCTATTGTGTTAACTTAGGCATCGGAGAGGTATCCGGTACATACCCGCCGGCTAGCTCACATTTGTGTTTTCAGGGAATAAAGCGACGACGTACGGAGGAGCGCAATCTTGATCAACAGGATTATATGACAAGATTATTTCTTACTCGTACAATTGGCGCCGTCTGTGGGAATACCAGACAAAGAACAAAACCTCTTGATCAAGTTTACCTCGCTAATTGAATGGCGCACAACGAAGATTTGCCGCAGTCCGCCATTGACGGACAAACCCCAGAGGGGGGTGGGAGGGGCGAAGGATTGCCCTCTATCCGTCCTATGGCAGACTTAGAGCCCCAGTGACAGAATCCCCGGAGGGATGCAAGGAGGAGGCGGAACAACAGCCCCCGTCGCTCTCGCTCACAAAGTCCTGAAAGGCAAAGGCGAAGAATTGACCCTCAAGCTCTGGAGGATCGTGTAAAAGAGCAAGATGAACTAATAAGGAAGATGGTGGCGGACATGGAGACCATAAAGCGCCAGATCAAGGGAAAAGGGGTGGCGACAGGAGAAGGGCGCAAAGGCAATACGCCTCCTCGCCACTCAGAAGATCGTGGTAGGCATACCACGCCATCGCAAGCAGAGAGTAGAAGTCTCAGGACAGGCGACACTCAATCAAGGACTTCCAGAACTCGTTACTCCAAGTCTGAGAGAACGAGATCATTGAGGTCTTACACTGAGGGAAGCACCTATCGACCCTCGCGCACGCACTAGACATCATCCAGGCAGACGGAATTGCCCAGATCATCCGACTTATGAACCGTGCTAGAAGAAAGGGCACGATGGAAGGACACTAGGGCGCGTGACCCTCACAGAGTTTCTGTCCTTCAGCGGTTGGCTCCTCGGACGCATGAAAGTGTCGAGGTTGGAATGCCAATACCGCGTCCTGCCTACGAACCAATAGACAAAGCATTAGCGAGGCTGCAGACCCCGCCGTTCGTTCCGGCAATTGAAAACGCGCCCCTACCTTCAGCCCAAATTCACCACATACGAGGGGAAGACAGACCCCTACATGCACCTAAGCCACTTCCGCCAGGTTATAGTGGTATATCGGCGAAACGAGGCTTTGATGTGCATCCTCTTCCCATCCCCTCCAGCCTTGGCGACCTAGGCTTGACTTGGTTCAAAAAACTTCCAGAAGACAGCATAGCCTCCTAGGCGCAATTGGTGGAGGCGTTCGTAACAAGGTTTAGAACGAACACCAAAACCCCGGTGGAGATCAATCAGCTACTCTCCATCGACATGAGCGACAAGGAGACCTTAAGATCCTACAACAGTCGCTATTGGGAGACCTTCAACCAGATTGGGGATTGCCCCACCAATCTCGCCATCGCACAATACAAAAGAGGTCTTCCAGTCGGAAACAGGTTGAGAGACTCAATCACCATGACACCACCCCATACGATGGAAGCCTTGATAGAGAGAGTACACCAACATATTCGCGTGGAAGAAGATGGCAACTCTACTAAAGCAAAATCTGGCACAACCGTAATACCAGATAAAAAGACTATGGTAAAAGTCAACGCGGTAGAACGTCCAAGTAGAAACGAGCGAGGCAGGCGGGACAACAGAGAGGACCAAGACAAAAGGAGGTTGAGAGTTCGCACTGCCATTACCATGGTGTTCAAAAAACCGATCTATCGGATTCTCAGCAAGATTCGCAATGAACCTTTCGTCCGATGGCCTGCTAAACTGGGAGAAGCGCAAAGAGACTATGACGAGAGGTCGTGGTGCACCTTCCATGATGAAAAGGGGCACCACACTAAAAATTGCACACCATTAAGGCAGCACTTGGAGGAGTTAGTAGCAGCTGGGCACCTGGACCAATACATAGAAGGAGGGACACAGCCAGCCCCCCAGAACCATAACAACCCAAACGGGAGCCCCCCAGAACCATAACAACCCAAACGGGATGCCGGTCGACGCTCCACCTCAAGGCGTAATAAACATAATACATGGAGTATTCGAACCTGAGCGAGTATGTGAGCTCAGGGGGATGATAAAAAAGGCTGAGCACTTAAGGGAGGTACTAAGTGCACAACCTACCATCAAAAAGGGGAGAACAGAACCCACAAATGTCATATCTTTTTCGGACAAAGACTTAGCAAGGATATACTGCCCTCACAATGATGCACTGGTCGTCACTCTACGCGTCAAGAATTTCGACATCAAACGGATTTTGATCGACCAAGGAAGCTCATGTGAGATAATGTATTACGAAACCTTCAAACAATTGAAACTAGAGGACAAAGACTTGGCACCTGCAATATCTCCCCTGATCGGATTCAACTCAATGCCAGAGTGGCCAGTGGGCAAGATAATCCTCCCAGTCAAGGCAGGAACCATGACAAAACAAGTGGAATTCTGGGTATTAAACGTCCCTTCCTCTTACAACATAATATTGGGAAGGACATGGTTGCACGCTATGCGATCGGTAGCTTCAATGTACCATCAAGTATTGCGGTTCCCCAACGAAGTCGGGGTAATTAAAGAGGTCTTTGGAGACCAAATTATGTCCAAACAATGCTTCGTCACAGCAAATGGCAGCCGCGCTGCCAAAGGATATGTACAGCTGGTGGAAGAACTCAAGAGCAAGGAGCTGTTCACAGATGTTGGCAAGGCAGCTGAATAAAAGGCACTTTAAGATTGGAGATTGGGTGCTGCACAAAGTAATAGGAAACACTTTGGCACCCAGAAATGACAAGACTAGGGTCCAAATGGGAAGGACCATACAAAGTGGTTGATTAGCAGGAAAATGGACATACCACTTGGAAGATGGAGATAGCAAGGTCATCCCCAGGCCGTGGAGCACTGCCAATCTCAAGTTATTTTATTTTTAGCTTTCCTATAGAGTACTTGTAATTTTTCTTTTCCTCAATAAAACAAGTAGTTTCCTTTTCAGCATAGATTGTTTTCTTTTGTAAAAGTTGTTTTAGTGAGCTAGGGGCATTAAAAGCAGAGTTGGCAGGTTTGACAACAAGTCTTTGCCCGACTTGGGGGGCAATCGAGAAGTTTGGCAGGAATAACCAAACGCTTAGCTCTATGTTGGCCGAAATAACCAACATTTAGCTCTTCTAAGCTGAGATAAGGATATCTAGGCTGCAGGAAGTTGACAGGTTTGACCAACAAGTCTTTGCCCGACTTGGGAGGCAATCAAGAAGTTTGACAGGAATAACCAAACGCTTAGCTCTATGTTGGCCGGAATAACCAACGTTTAGCTCTCCTAAGCCGAGATAAGGATATTTAGGCTGCAGGAAGTTGGCAGGTTTGACCAACAAGTCTTTGCCCGACTGGGGGGCAATGAAAAAGTTTGGCCGAAATAACCAAACACTTCGCTCAAGGTTGGCCAGAATAGCCAACTTTGAGCTCTCTTTAGCCGAGATTAGAATTTAGGCTGAAGAGGTTGGCTGGAAAAACCAACATTCATTGTTCTTCAGCCGAGATAAGGATCTAGGCTGAAGAGGTTGGCTGGAAAAACCAACTTTTAGTCCGCTTCAGCCGAGATAAGGATCTAGGCTGAAGAGTAGTTGGCTGGAATAACCAAATTTTGGTACTCTTCAGCCGAGATAAGGATCTAGGCTAAAGAGTGGTTGGTAAGGATAAGTAGATTGCAAGGTTGAGATCGAGATTGGTATCTCGGAAAGAAATTGTTATACTTCATACAAGTTATAGTTGAATAATGGATGCAGGTATAAACCGAACAAAAAGATGAGAAAATTGAAGATTTCATTCCAAAAGTGCATTACAAATGGAGGGGCCATAGCCCGGTTACAAAAGCTTCCAAAGTTAGCATCCAAAGAAAAGAAAGTACATGGTCATGCAAAGAGGTCATCTAAATCGGCGTCCAATTCAACCCTGGCTTCACCTAAAGGTAGCTCGGTTATGGCAAGCACAGTTTGGTTGAGCTCGGTCGAAGGCACCACATCAGACACAACAGACAAAAGTGGGATGGAGACCACTGGAGTTGGAGAGATGGACTGGCGACCTAGCTAGGCGTTGTTATCAGGTTCTTGGGATGCATCTTCTTCCTCCTCAACTTGAAGAAATTTTTGTTGAATGACATTTGCATAATCCACCATGGAGCTCGGTATAAAATATGGAGGAGGGTTTAGGAAGACCTCGGTCTCTTGGCTATGACCGAGTTGCGCCACAGCTGCTTTCCACCCACACTTGAAGAAGAGGTCTTTGGCAGCCTCACATTGCAAGATATAGGTACTTGTCTTTCCGTTCGACCAGGGCCTTTTGCTTATCTGCTTCCGCTTGTTGACTAGCTCGGTAAGGCGGACGATTTCGGTCTGAAGTTCGGTTGTCTTTCGTTGGGCCTCTTCAGTATCACGGTTGAGCGTGCAAAGGTGTGCCTGGCCAACCTAGTGAGTCTGCAAAGTGAAAAGAAAAAATATTAAGCATGGATCGTTGGACCGTGCTAAAAGAAACAAAGGCGAAATAAATGGAGTCCTCGCTCGGCTAAGTGGAACGAGGGATTCGTAGCCCGGTTGAAGCTTATGGTGCGGCATTCTTAGTTCGGTTTTGACTAAGTCAGGGAGTTGGTTTCGCCGTAAGTTATTGCTCGGTTGAAGGGCTGAAGTTTTTAGCTCGGCTATTAACAGGTAATCCCAAATCATGCTACGCAGATGGAATTAAGGGGCAATTGAGAGGGTAATTTGTGTAGCCAAATTGGGCCAAACTAGGTTGGAGTGGTGGTCAAAGATGTTTTTAGGGCCTAGCTACGAGACCTAGCTATGGGACCTAGCTATAGGACCTAGCTACAAAACTAAGCTGTTGGACCTAGCTACAGGACCTAGCTACGAGACCGAGCTACATGACCTAGCTATAGGACTAAGTTATTGGACCTAGCTACGCGACCTAGCTATGAGACCTAGCCACGGGACCTAGCTATGAGACTTAGCTACTCCCTAGTGGCGGTCAACGCTATGGCCGAGTTACCAAGCAAGGTAGTCAAACGGAGAGAAGAGCCGAAGTAACTTGGTTGACCACAATGTTAGCTGAGGTAAAGATATCAGCCGAGGTAAAGGTGACAGCCGAGGTAAAGGTGTCAGCCACGGTAAAAAGAGCTTAGCAAGTGGATCGCAAGTGTTAGCCCGATCCAGAGGAGCCTTGCAGTTAGTCCGGTCCGAAAGAGCTTGGTGGTTAGCTCGGTCACCACGGTTGGCGCGGTAACAGTTAGCCCGGTCATACCATATTGAGCCAAAGTATGTTGAGCCTTCCTCATAACCATGCTATGGGTTAGTTCGATCCTAACTTAGTATGGTTAGTATGATCTCAACAGCCTGGTTGGAGTATGTCGAACCGAGGTACATGCAGTGAAAGGAAGAACCGAGCTAGGTGGTGCTCGGTCTAGTCTGCGGCTTTAGCATGGCCATATTATCCCGGTCGTATTGACATCCGACCTAGGTAAAACTATCTCACTTGGTTTAAGTAGTGAGGGGGGTGTTGAAAGATAAGCATTATCTTTCAGAAATGTGATTCCTAGGAGGACTCTACATGGAGAAGTAAGAGTCCTATTAGGATTGTGCCACGCGGAACCTATAAAAACTCATAACATCACCTATGGAGAGGTAACACAACTTTGATTCCCGAATACACAGAGCTTTTTGTCTATTTGTCTATTGTGCTGACTTAGGCATCGGAGAGGTATCTGGCACACACCCGCTGGCTAGCTCACGTTTGTGTTTTCAGGGAATAAAGCGACGACGTACGGAGGAGCGCAATCTTGATCAATAGGATTATATGACAAGATTGTTTCTTGCTCGTACAGTATTTTAGAATGATAATTTGTGACTAGTTATGATATTTTGATAAATGATTGGGACACTTTGACTTTTGTTTGTGAATGTTGATTTATTTTTAATTTTTTTTGTGTTAGTTTGTATTGAAATATGATGTAAGAAGTGTAAATAGTTGAATTGTATTTTTAAGAAATATTTATATGGTGATGAATTTATCTCTAAAAGTTGGGGTAAGACTTTTTGATAAAGGAAAAAGATCCGGACCTCCTTTTCCCCCACCCCTGACCATTGGACAGATTTTTTTTTTTTTTTTTCAATCACCACCCACCACGTGTGTGTGGGGTGGTGGGGGTGATGATTGGAGAGAGTCTCTATCAAAGCCCTTTGATAAATAAGTCCAGTCGACATGAGAGGCTCTTAACTGTCCCTTAACGTTTTTGTGCTGTTGGATGGGTCAATTTTAAGGTCATGAAAGGCAAAATATTTTTTTTCACTGCATGATTCTGTCGAATTGCTCTCTATCAACTCCTCGGCCACTGTTTTCTGGCCTCTCTTTAGAAGATGGTTTGGTTCCGATTCCAATAAGTTAAGAACATTGTTTACTTTTCAGTTCATGGATTTAGACAAAAAAATAAAATAAAATCGAATTGTTTATGACTTTTTATTAATTCTGATATATTTATACATGAGTATTCCACTATGAATTTGTTTTATTTTTCATTGGCTTCCTAAAATTCAATATTATTTCAATGTTGATAATACTTTCATTCATCCTATTTACCCAAAAAAAAAAAAAAAACCTTTCTATATAATGATGTGTTTATATATATATAAATGTGTGGGTGATTTTCCGACCACACTGCCCGCCTAGAAATCAGCTGGAGAGCACCGGCAGAATAGATGGCTTTAGTGAACCTGCAACAGAAAGAAAAGGCTCCGGCGGTGGCTCTTCCACCCGGGGGCACTCCGACGATCAAGTCAGTATATCTCTCAAAGATAAATCAAATGCAAAAACTCACAAGCTTGAGTATCAAAAGCATACCTTAGACCCATGGGGGTGCCTCTCTTTTATAGTTTACTCAATCCAAGTCCTACTAGAAGCCTGACTTCTATGGACTCCAATTTAGTATTACTTTGGATTCCTCATGAGATAAAGATAAACTCTCTGAGAGCTTTATCCTTATCTTAGCAAAGTCTCCTATTTTTTCTAGGACTCTTGTCCCTTATCCGCTTATCTCGGATTCCGATATCTTCGGAGATCACCTCGGCCTTGCCTAGGTAACCTCGGCATATCTACTAGGACACGTGGCACCTCGGCTGACACGTCGGTATCGCCATGTCACGTGTTGGTATACAGAAAATACATCCCCACAATTGCCCCCTAGGTTCTATTACCTCGGCATTCGTGAGGTGATAAGAACCTATTTCTGTAGTTTTCTTCCAGTACCTCGGCGTGAGAACTCTTCGGCCGAGATCATTCATTTTAGGCCGACATGCCTTCATCAAAGAACAAGAACTCAAACGAACTCCTCCATGCGCATGAGCTGTCATGCACATTCTCTCAACCGTTCCTCTCACGTGCTTTATCCTCATTGGCCCGTGTCTGTGACGCGCCTGAAAACTGTATTTCACCCATCTGCGTCGTCTGACGTATGCGTTGCTCCAGGCGTAATAAATGCCCTACTTTTTGCCGCCGTTTCAAGTTTTTTACAAAACTTTTCTCTCCATCTTCATTTCTTTACTTTTACATTCGATTTTCTGGCTCTCTCTCTCTCTAAACTTTCTCAAACCCGCCATTGCTCTAGCTCCAAGCTTTGCAACTGCCTTCATTCTTCCATTCTAGCGAAGCTTTCGTCGCTCCGTCTTGTCTGCAACCGTTGCCTTATCTCGGCGACTTTCATTCCGGCTTCATTTGTTCTGGTAAGCCTCTGTTCTTCTTATTCCCAATTTCTTTTATGTGCTTTCGTTTACTTACTGCCATTATTGCGCTGTTCAAACCTTTAGTTTGCTGAACTATTCATCTGGATGTGTCTATGATTTTACTCATATCTTGAACACTTGCACTGTTTTAATACTTTTCTTGCCACTGTTCTTGACCTTTTACTTCTGTATTTCTTTTGCTTTTAAAAACCATACCTCTATTCTTCGTTTCTGAAACTTCATTCTTTGTTTCTTATTTCCTGTGTTGTTTTCTAAATCTCTGCCTTTAATTCTTGCCTTCATAGATTTAGGTTTGGGTTTTGTCTATAGAACCTTCAATCTTTAGGGAAAACTGAAACAATCCTTACCAGCATATACCTAGGGTTTCGCCGAGGTCCCGATAACCCCTTAAGAGCACCTTCTTTCTGAAACCTAGCACTCTGTCTTTAGGCCGACGTTATGGGTATGTGGAGACATAGGGTAGATACCCCGACCAAACTTGAGTACTTTAGGCGGGAGTTCTCTATTCCTGCCGATGTCCATCTGAGGCTAGCTGAAGATAATGACTCTATCATGCCCACAGATGATTCAATGCCCTTTCCTATAGTAGTTTTTACTGAATGCGGACTCCGGCTTCCACTTAATCCCCTTTTTCGCGAGGTTCTCCACTACTATAAGTTGAACCTCATGCAACTTACCATCAACTCCTATCGAGTGATTAATGGTATCATAGCCCTAGCTAGGCGGGAGAATGTTAGGATCACCCTTGCCGATGTACAATATTGTTATACCATGTGCCCCCTTAACCTGAAGGAAAAATGTTACGTCTACTACCTCAAGCCGAGGTCTACTGAATTCAAAATTGTAGCCGACCTCCCGGACTCCAACAAGGGAGCCGGGGATGACTTTGTCATTGCTCCGGGAAATTGGGAATTTGGTCCAGACAAAGATGTTCACCTCTACCCTCTTCCTCGAACAGTTAAAGAGGGCAACGGTAAGAGCCCAGTGCCAATACTTAGTTATTTTTTCTTTTAAGTCTTCAAAATTTTCTGTTTCTAATGTCTTGTTTGTTTGTCCTGCAGATCTTCATCAGCCACCAAAAAACTTCCGCCAATCCTTCTTTCCTGGAAAAGATTTAAAGAAGCTTCTAGATCTTCCAATGCACAAGCGCAAGGCTCCCCTGTTACTGAATTTTATTCCCATATACAAATCCATACTGCCCAATGTCCCAACAAGAAAGAAGAAAAGTCTATCTCCTCCCTCTGCTACCACTCTAGAAACAGTATCAATATCTCAAGCTGACCAAGGGTCAACCTCTGATCCAGCCGACCAACCATCAACTTCTGGCCCATACCTAATCCCAATTCCAGAAAGAAAACGTCGGCGAAGACTCGTAAAAACTGCTAAGATGGGTCGCCTGAAGCCTGTTGCCCAAGATCTCCTAGCCGACCTTCTAACCGACGTTGATGCTGTTCCGACCCAGCCTTTGCCCCCACCGAAGCCAAAAAGAACTAAGAAGGCCCAGCCTAAGGCCAAGGCTACTGAGGTTGAGGCTGAGGATGCTCTACCCACCTCCAAGCTGGCTGAAAGCAGCAAATCTCAACCTTCCGTTGGGAAGAAGCATGCAGAATCCCAGCCATCACAATCTACTCAACCCAAGAAGCCGAGGTCATCGTCCGCGACAACCTCGGGGTCCAAAAAATCTGATGTTCCTTGGGCTCCCCAAATTACTCTGGAAGATAGGCCCATAATGACCAATGAAAGCGCCGATGACATAAATGTCGGCGTTGCCCTTACTACGGCGCTGCTCCTTCCTGGTGATTTGGAGCGGAATGCCGGGTATAGTGAATATGAGAACTATGCCCTAATGCTCCAGCACTCTGTTCAAGTAAGTGTTCCTGCTTGGTACTTTTTCTTCCATTCTGTTTTGTACTTAAAAATATTTTCTAACACTTCTATTTTTTTTAGGCCATTCAGCATGCCCATTCATTTTCAATGCAATCTTTCCAGAATCGAGAGAAGCTAGTCGACCTGAGGAAGGAGGTTTCTGCCCTCAAAAAGGAGAACAAAACTCTTCTTTCAAAAATGAAAAAGCTGGAAGACCAGGCTGAGGCTGCCACCAAAGCCCAAACCTTAGCCGAGGAAAAGGCCGAATCTGCTGAGGCCATCAAGACAGTTGCTGAATCCCAAAAGAAAAAGGCCGAGGCGAGAGCGGCCCAGGCCGAGAAGGAACTTCAGAAAGCCTTGACCATAAAAGAAGCCGAAATCAAAGAGGCTGATGAGAAGGCATATGCTCAGGGCGTGGCCGACGTCACTGAGGATTACAAGCTTCAAGTCAGGCAGGCATGCAACAGGGGATTTTCCCTTGGTTGGATGTCCCTGATAAAAAAACTTGATCTCCCTGTTGACTCGCCTTTCCGCAATGCCGATGCTATTCCTCTCTCATTTCCTCCTCTCCCACCTCCAAGTCAGGCCGAAGAAGAATCTGAGTCTGAGTTTGAAGCCGAGGATGAGGATAACAATGATGATGAGACCTTGGTGAGGAAATCCAAGGATGCTGCTGAGGCCAAGTCCCCTCCTCCAACTGAGCAAGTCATGGACTTACCTTTGGATGAAGAGGGTGATGAGGTTGGGGAGGCGCCCAGGGAAGCTGTTACCGGGCAATTATCATCCGACCTTCTCTTAGCTGAAAGAAGTCTTGACAAAACGCTTGCAGAGATTGATGCCGAGCTGGCTGCAGAGAAAGCTACCGAAGTAGTTCCCCAGGAATCTGCCGAGGTCCAGACCCAAATCGCTCCTGAAACTGAAGAATCATAACTTTGGATGTCTTCCGTACTCTTTTTGTTTCTTTGGATAATATAAGCTTTTCTGTACTTCTGGTTTTGAAACAATGTAAACTCTTCTATTTAGCTGATGTATCTTCTGCTTCTGTTGAATACAACTTTATTTCTGGTTGGCCGTAGTGCCTTCTTTGTATACAACTGCAACTGTTTTCGTCTGAACGTTTTAATCTTTAATTTCTCTTGATTGCGTCTGTATGATTCTATACTTAGAATATTTTGCATGCCTTCCCATTTTGCCTCCTTTGTGCAATCTTCTCGGGGTTACGTACCTCGGGTACAATAACGTTTTACTTCGGCAAGATACAGACCTGCAAACTCTTCATAAATTCCAACAAGTGTTTAACATATACTATTCAATGTTTAACTTTGCGAGCTTCTTCTCAAGTTTCAACAAGTATTTAAACAGTGATCTCGACCTAACCTATTTGTAAATTGCTACAAATTTAAACAATATACTTAGCTTTTACCTCAACCTATAAATTGCTGTAAATTTCAACAGATGATCACATGTCGGCTTAACATTATCTTGTAAATTGCTACAAATTTCAATAAGTGTTAAGCATCTTCTTTGGTTGGATCAACCTGTAGTTTGCTATAAGTTGCAAACTATAACCTCAGCTTCAATTCGACTTGTAAATTGCTACAAATTTCAACAAGTGAAGAGAAACAGTAATCTCGGCTTAACTTCAACTTGTAAATTGCTACAAATTTCAACAAGTGAAGATAAAGAATAATCTCGGCTTAACTTCAACTTGTAAATTGCTATAAATTTCAACAAGTGAAGATAAAGAATAATCTCGGCTTAACTTCAACTTGTAAATTGCTATAAATTTCAACAAGTGAAGATAAAGAATAATCTCGGCTTAACTTCAACTTGTAAATTGCTATAAATTTCAACAAGTGAAGATAAAGAATAATCTCGGCTTAACTTCAACTTGTAAATTGCTATAAATTTCAACAAGTGAAGATAAAGAATAATCTCGGCTTAACTTCAACTTGTAAATTGCTATAAATTTCAACAAGTGAAGATAAAGAATAATCTCGGCTTAACTTCAACTTGTAAATTGCTATAAATTTCAACAAGTGAAGATAAAGAATAATCTCGGCTTAACTTCAACTTGTAAATTGCTATAAATTTCAACAAGTGAAGATAAAGAATAATCTCGGCTTAACTTCAACTTGTAAATTGCTATAAATTTCAACAAGTGAAGATAAAGAATAATCTCGGCTTAACTTCAACTTGTAAATTGCTATAAATTTCAACAAGTGAAGATAAAGAATAATCTCGGCTTAACTTCAACTTGTAAATTGCTATAAATTTCAACAAGTGAAGATAAAGAATAATCTCGGCTTAACTTCAACTTGTAAATTGCTATAAATTTCAACAAGTGAAGATAAAGAATAATCTCGGCTTAACTTCAACTTGTAAATTGCTATAAATTTCAACAAGTGAAGATAAAGAATAATCTCGGCTTAACTTCAACTTGTAAATTGCTATAAATTTCAACAAGTGAAGATAAAGAATAATCTCGGCTTAACTTCAACTTGTAAATTGCTATAAATTTCAACAAGTGAAGATAAACTTGAAAATCTCTTGGATTGACCTTCTTGTTGTAAGCTCTAGCAAGCTGTTGCTGGTATACTGCTAGCTGAATTGCAGCTTTTTCTCTTCGTTCTTCCAGAAGATCCAGATCTCGGGCCAAGAGTATGTCGTTGGTACCATTCTCTACTCCCTGGGTCCTGATCCCTGAGATGCCGATCTCTAATGGGATGACTGTTTCTATGCCATAAGCCATGGCAAAAGGGGATTCCCCTGTTGATCTTCTCGGCGTAGTCCGATATGCCCAAAGCACGTTGGGAAATTCGTCTACCCACTTTCCTTTTGCTGCCTGTAGCCTCTTCTTTATTCCATCCAAAATTACTTTGCTGGATGCTTCTGCTTGCCCATTACTTTGGGGAAAACTTGGTGTTGAAAAGTAATTTTTGATCTTGAATTTCGCACAAAAGTTCTTGATGAGTTTGCTGTCAAACTGTGTTCCGTTGTCAGCAACTATTGCTCTTGGAATCCCAAATCTGGTGATGATGTTTCTCCATATAAAGTTCTTGACGTCCACATCTCGAATTTTGGCAAGAGGTTCTGCCTCTATCCATTTGGTAAAGTAATCTGTTGCCACCAGCAAGTATTTTCTCTGCCCAGTTGCCTGGGGAAGTTTCCCAACCAGATCCATGCCCCATTGGGCAAACAGCCAAGGACTGGATACTGGGTTTAGATCAGCAGTTGGCTGATGTATCAAAGGTGCAAACTTTTGGCATTGTTCACACTTCTTTACGTAGGCTTCAGCATCCTTCTGCATGTAGGGCCACCAGTACCCCTGGTTAATGGCCCTGTGGGCTAATGATCTGCCCCCAGCATGGCTTCCACAAATTCCTTCATGAATTTCATACAGGAAATCTTCAACCTGTAAAGGGTGTACGCACCTTAAAAGTGATCCAGTGAAGGACCTTCTATAGAGGTGTCCATCTTCTGTTAGACAGAATCTTGCCGATTTTAGTCTGACTTTGTGTGCCTCCTTACGATCTTTTGGCAGCTTTCCTTCTTTTAGGAATGCAACGATTGCATCCATCCAGCTTGGCCCCATGTCCACACACATTGCTTACTGCTTTGTGTTTCTCTGGTTCTATGCTCGGGCCCGACATATAGTCGATCATAATTGTCCTTGTTTTTCAAGTCTGTATTGAACTTGCCAGGTTAGCCAATGCGTCGGCGTGCGTGTTGTCATCTCGGCTAACTTGGAGTAGTCAGCAGTTCTGAAATAGGGCTGCCAATCTGATGACCTCTTTTGCATATGCCGACATTCTTTCGTCCCTGACTGCAAATTCACCTGTTGACTGGTTAACAATAAGTTGTGAATCACAAAAAACTATTACCTCATCTGTTTCTGCTGCTGTTGTCAATTTTAGTCCTGCAATTAATGCTTCGTATTCCGCTTCATTGTTTGAGGCCTTGAACCCCAAACGAATAGACTGTTCTATTATTTCTCCATCTGGAGATATCAACAATACTCCTGCCTCTGCTCCTTGTCAGTTCAAACTTTCATCGACGAACAGTCTGAATGAATCGCCGATGTAGATGCTGCAGGATCTGAGTTTTTCCTTCCTTTGCTCTTTTGTCTTTGGCTGGGATTCTCCTCGCTTGCTGGGACAATGCTCATTCTGGCTCAACGAAGCCCGATGTTCGATGGTTTCGGGGGTGAATTCTGCCACGAAGTCGGCCAAAACTTGGCCTTTAATTGCTGTTCTCGGCCTGAACTCCAGGTCATACTGGCCCAGGGCTACTGCCCATCTTGCTATCCTTTCTGTTAAGTCTCCTTGTTGCAATAAGGACTTCAATGGGTGCTCTGTTAGGACCACAATCTTGTGTGCCTGAAAGTAATGGTTCAACTTCTTTGAAGCCATTATTAAGGCTAGCATTAATTTTTTCAGTGGTAGATACCTTGTTTCTGCATCGGCCAAGGTTTTGCTTACATAATAAACAGCCTTTTGCTCCCCTTTTTCTTCTCGGATTAGTACTGCACTGACTGCGTGTTCTGAAACTGCCAAGTACAAAAACAGTTCTTCCCCTGGTTCTGGATTGGAAAGAACCGGAGTTGTGGTTAAGTACTTCTTTAGGTCGGTTAAAGCGGCTTCGCATTCTTCTGTCCACAGAAAGTCTGTGGCTTTTTTCACCAAGTTGAAGAAGGGTCTGCATTTATCTGAGCTTCTGCTGATGAATCTGTTTAGGGCTGCGGCCCTTCCAGTAAGTATCTGAACCTGTTTTGCCGACGTTGGGCTCTTCAGCTCTAGGATGGCCTTGATTTGGTCTGAGCTGGCCTCAATGCCCTTTCTTGTTACCAGATACCCTAAAAACTTACCTGATCCAACTCCAAACGCGCACTTTGATACGTTGAGTCGGAGCCGGTATGTTTTAAGTATATCAAAGACTTCTTTTAGGTCGGCAAGATGGCCCTTAGATTCCTTGGTCTTCACGACCATGTCATCGATGTAGACTTCTATCGTTTTGTCAATCAGGTGCTTGAACATCTTTGTTACTAACCTTTGGTAAGTTGCTCCTGCGTTTTTCAACCCAAAAGGCATTACCTTGTAACAATACAAGCCTTTAGGGGTGATGAACGCGGTCTTCTCCTCGTCTGGAGGGTACATGGCAATCTGGTGGTACCCTCTGTATGCATCCAAAAAACTCATCCTTTCGTGCCCTGAAGTTGCATCTACTAGCTGGTCAATCTTGGGCAAAGGAAAGCTGTCTTTGGGGCAGGCTTTGTTGAGGCTGGTAAAGTCTACACAGACCCTCCATTTGCCGTTCTTCTTTTTTACTACTACTGTGTTGGACAGCCATGTCGGGTAGTGAACTTCTCGGATGGCCCTGGCTTCCAGAAGTTTGTCTACTTCTTCTTCTACTGCTTCGACGTGCATCAACGTCGGTCTTCTGGCTCGTTGAATCACAGGTTTTGCCGACCTGTCGACATTCAGTCTGTGGCAAGTGACCTCGGGGTCAATGCCAGGCATTTCATAAGGTGTCCAGGCGAACACCTCAATGTTGGCTCTCAAAAAATCTTCCAGTTCTCTTTCCTCTTCTTCGACTAAGCCTGAGCCAAGAAGAAAGAAGCGTTCTTTGTCGCCCTCCTGGACAAGGATTTTCTTTAGTGTCTCTTTACTTTTTTCGGTTGGCTCCTTGCCGACATCTTCTAGGACCTCCATGTCCTCGTCTTCAATCTCTGCCTCTTTTGGCTTTTGAATACTGCAAGTGGTCTTCATTGCTGCCATGGAGCAATTTTTTGCCTGTAGTTGATCTTCTCTGACTTCTTCAATCCCATGCTCTGTTGGGAACCATAGTAGTTGATGCAGTGTTGAGGGAACTGCCCCCATTGCATGCAACCATAGTCTTCCTAAGATGATGTTATATGGAGAGGGTGTGTCAATCACCATAAATTCTGTCTTGATCTTTTTAGTACCAGCTTGTACTTCCACGCTTGCTACGCCCAATGGCCGTGTCGGCGTTCCATTGAAGCCGACCATAGGGTTGCTGGATTGTTCCAGGTCGTCAGGGTGAGGGCCCATCTCCTTGTAACATCTGACGTACATGATGCCACAAGAGTTGCCTTGGTTTATCAAGATGCGTTTCACTTAGCATTCCCCAACCTGGAGGGATACTACCAAGGCATCATTATGCGGATGTTGGACCAACTCCAGGTCGGCTTCAGTGAAAGTTATCATTGGTCCTTGGCATTCTTCAGGCCGAGGCCTTTTGTATCCGACCTGGTTTATGTGCTGCAGGTGTTTTACTTTTTGGGTTTCTCCCCGAATGTCGCTTTCGATCACCTTTGAGTGGATTACATTAACCACCCGTGGTCCTCCTGCCTGTGGTTACTGTGCTGGGGGAGGCGGTGCTGCTGGTGCGTGAGGCAATCTTGCCTGTTCTTCTCTTGTCCTGGCCTCATCAATAAGGTCCCTCAGATGGCCTTGTCTTACTAGGTCTTCTAGGTGTGCTTTTAAGGCTCTGCAACCCTGAGTTGGGTGTCCTTCTTCATTATGGTAAGCACAGTGCCTACCAACGTTTCTTCCCATAAATTCCCCTGGTGCTCTTGCTGGTGCCCTGAAATAGGGTTGATTTCGTATTTGGTCCAGGACTTTGTGGATAGGGATTCGGAACACCGTCGTTACTGCCTGTTTGCCCTTCAATTCTGTTTCTTGTTTGGTCGGCCCGTTGTTACCTCGGCCTCGCTTCGGCGAGCCGTTTCCTTTCTCCTGCTTTATCTCTTTGTTTCCCGATGTATCTTCCTCGGCTCTGGCGTATTTCTCAATTCTTGCCATGAGTTCTTCCATGCTTTTTGGCAGTGTTTTTGCCAAAGACTTCCGTAGTGGGCAGTCATCTTTCAGGCCGTTCTTGAAAGATACGACCGCCACTTCTTGGTTGCATTCGGGTATTCGATTGAACATCTCATAGTATCTCTTCGTGTAGGCCCTAAGGCCTTCTTCCTTGGTGATTCTTAAAGCCATCAAGGCGTCGACCCTTAAGGGCTGTAGTTTGTTCGTTACAAACCTGGCCACAAACATTTCAGCCAAGCCTTCTCATGTCTTCACGCTTCCCTTTGGTAACTTATGGAACCAATCGGATGCAATCTCCCCAAAGGATGAGGGAAATACTTTGCAGAGTAACGGCTCGTTCCCACTGTATAATGCCATTGAGTTCAGGTATAGTCCAACATGAAAGTTGGGGTCTGACTTACCATCATAAATTTGAAACCTCGGCATACTGAATCTCTTTGGTGCTTCAAATTTGTCCAGTTCCACCGAGAATGGTGTTCTTGGCTTAACTTTGGAAGTGACCTCGGCTTCAACATTCTGCTGCCTCCTTTTGAAGTAGTCCCTCAAGTCTTCCTTACTCCTACCTGGAGCCCGGCTATCTTTGGACTTCAATCTTTTTGGCACACTACTTTCGGCCTCGTGGTGGGCCCGTTTCGATCTTTCTCCATGGGTTGTGTCAAAGCAGAGTGCTTGCCTTTGAACATGCCGATGTTCTTTGGGCCCTGGATCCTTCATGCGATATGTCCTTCGGGATTCTTCTTGCCTTGGTTCCTCTTGTCCGACTTCCCTGGAAGGTCGGTGAGAGTGGCTTCCACTCCTGGTGTGCTGAGGGGCTTCGGGGATTGCTTTTCTTCCTCCCTTCTGGGTATTAATTGCTAGCATCGGCGTATCTTGCAGCGGGTATGGTGGCTGCATAACATTGTTTTGCATCATGAAGTTGACCACTGACTGTAGGTCTGCCAGCTTGTTTGCCAAGTCTTTTACTTCCTCATCCCTTCGTAGGCACCTATCCCTCCAAACCTAAAGGTTATCTTCATTGTAGTACTTGCTTTGGTTTGTCCTTTTTGAAGCGTTGCCCTCCTGGCCGACGTCTTTTTCTCCGTGGCCCTGGTCATGATTTTTTGTACTGTTGTTGTCTCCTTCAACGTCAAGGTCAATTGGTCTACCACTCCCAGTAGGAGTGTCGCCCCCAATGTTTTCCCTTTGTCCGTCACTAGCCATCTATTCTTCCAAGCTTCCCACAGATGGCGCCAAATTGTGTAGGTGATTTTTCGACCACACTGCCCGCCTAGTAATCAGCTGGAGAGCACCGGCAGAATAGATGGTTTTAGTGAACCTGCAACAGAAAGAAAAGGCTCTGGCGGTGGTTCTTCCACCTGGGGGCACTCCGACGATCAAGTCAGTATATCTCTCAAAGATAAATTAAATGCAAAAACTCACAAGCTTGAGTATCAAAAGCATACCTTAGACCCATGGGGGTGCCTCTCTTTTATAGTTTACTCAATCCAAGTCCTACTAGAAGCCTGACTTCTATGGACTCCAATTTAGTATTACTTTGGATTCCTCATGAGATAAAGATAAACTCCCTAAGAGCTTTATCCTTATCTTAGCAAACTCTCCTGTTTTTTCTAGGACTCTTGTCCCTTATCTGCTTATCTCGGATTCCGATATCTTCGGAGATCACCTCGGCCTTGCCTAGGTAACCTCGGCATATCTACCAGGACACGTGGCACCTCGGCTGACACGTCGGCATCGCCATGCCACGTGTTGGTATACAGAAAATACATCCCCACAATAAATATATATATTCCATGTATATGATTTTTCATTTGATATATTATTAAAATTGTATTTCTATAGTCATTGTTATATATTATGATGAATTTGTTATGACTTTACACATTTTTACACATTTGTAAATATAAATTTAGGCCTCGTTTGGTGAGTGGCTATTTAGCCAAAAAGTCAAAAAGTTACTAAAAGTTGTCACATCACCTCTCTACTTTTCTGCACATCTTTTCGTAAAAAGTCAAAAAATTACTAAAATAGCCTGTTCCCAAACGAGGCCTTAGTGTGGAGAATATTCTAAAAATTGATAATCTATATAAATTGATAAAACTTTCTAGTTTAGAACTGTGAAATTGAACCAAAAACGAATCATTTTTGCAGTTTGGTTCTGACTTGGTTCCAAAGATTTTTATAATTCGGTACGGTTTGGTTCTCAAAATTTTGAAACGGTAAAAATTAACTTGGTTCTTCATGCACTTCAAAATAGAACCAATCCAATCCATGAAAAGCCCTACAGATTTGCTTGTGAGAAATTCATTCACAGATTCTTTGTGGGGTGGTTTTTAACTTGGTTCTTTTGATTGATTTAAACTAATACAATCCACAAATTCTTCTTCTTCTTTTTCTTAATATAAGGCCCACACTTTTAGACTAACTAGATTTTATGTTATGAGTTTTAACCCATTATTAATTAATAGGATTTTTTTTTTCGTTGCCACAATTTTAATTGAGTGGCTATGGTCACTACAAATCATTCAAAAAAAAGTTTTAACCTGCTGCAATAAGGCAAAGTTGTTGAGATTATAAACTCACATTGTCTTGAACAATTTAAAAATTAAAAAAACTTTCACAATGATATGACATGATAGGTGTCTGTCTACTTTTAGGGTTGGTTTGGCATAAATTAAATAATACAAAAAGTTAAAAAGTCACTATCCTATTTAAGTCACATCCTCTTATTTAAATCACATCACCTCTCTAACACATCACATCAAACCCAACCCATATAAGCTAATAAGTCAAAAAGTGTACTTTTTTATAACATCCCAAACCAACCCTTAATGTGTTACATTTACTATCTAGGACCTAACTCTTTTACCAATTTAAGGGTCTAAATTGTGGGTATCTAAAAAAAAAAAAAAATTCTAAATCAGGCAATGATATAAGATATGAGAAATCAGATAAGGGTTTTGAGATCTTGATAAAAAGAGGCAATATTTCACGAAAGCAGATATTAAGCGAGGGAAATTTTTTAGGGTAAAAACTCCATCTATAAAAAAAAAAAAAGAGAAATCTAGGGTTTTTATTGGACAACAGCGAAATTTCAATGCAAACTCATGATATAAATCTTTCAAAAATTTGATTCTCTAAAATATTATTAAGAAATTGAAAATGAGCAATGATATTCAAAGAGATATTCAACATATAAAAAAAATATGAGAAATCTAGGGTTTTTATTAGACAACAGCAAAATTTCAATGCAAACTCATGATATGAATCTTTCAAAAATTTGATTCTATAAAATATTATTAAGAAATTGAAAATGAGCAATGATATTCAAAGAGATATTCAATATATACCCTGTATTTGGAGACGACGTTGTTTTGGGCAAGTGCCATTTTGATTCAATAGCAGAGATGCATTTGGAGCTAAATGATGTAATAATTGATGATGATTAATGGGTATTTTGACGAATGTGAAGCGGTAGATCCCATGGATCACCTGAAAACTGTTTGAAGAAATGTGTGAATGGAATAATTCCAAGTACGGGTACCTACATACAGTTTGGTTATTGAACTTCTTCATAGGGATGGAAAGTGGATGTAGACTAATTATTGTTAATGATATGAAGATTTTAAAGCATGTAGAATGGGATACACATGGAAACAAGTGGAGAGAGTGAGAAACACCGATGCTTGTGGCTGTCTTGTGATTCAATAGCTCAGGTTGTTATTGTCAATGAAGCAGTGGGGAAACTCTGAGGAGATGCCTGGTACAGTGGCTCATAAATCAGTAAGCTTAATTGATCTTCATCTAACTTGTTCATTAACTTCAATCATTATCTCTCACTTTCTATACATTACAAACTTGCCTTTTAGAGGTTAGTTTTTGAACAGTGTTTGTCATTTTGTATGACTACTTATTATGCTTTTGGTTGCACCAGTTGAAACGATGCTTGCTTTGTAAACTAAAACACGCACATTTGGATTGATTGCCAAATGGTACCCATGGAAACCTAAAAAATTCCAAATGGAGGCGCAACCCATCTACACTATGTATACAAGGGTTACTTGAATAAATACTAAGCTCCATGTAGCTCCCCTACAAAATTTACAAAGCAGAACAACTAAGGATAATTGGCTGAAAATCAAAAGCTAAACCATCAACTCAACATACTAGGTCTTGCTATTAGTTTCTCTAAACACATAACACGAGATAAATTGTATGGTGATTACTATCCATACTAGCTTAGACATGGTTCTTACAAAAATATAGTTCCGATGACAATGCTTCACTAGGAAGTACGGATACGAATACGGGATACGGGTACGATACGATACGTATGCGGTGATACGACAAAATTCAAAAAAGTGGGATACGGATACGGCGAGGATACATTCATAAAAAATATTTTTTTCACAATTTTTAGTAATGTAGCATACACAAAAATAAAATAGAGACATTAATTTAGCATCACCCATAACAACCATAATGCATCACCCATAAAAAAAATTCATCAATTCAATTAAATTTCAACAATATAGTATCACCCATAACAACCATAATGCAACTTGATTATCTTTGAGAGATATACTGACTTGATCGTCGGAGTGTCCCCGGGTGGAAGAACCACCGCCGGAGCTTTTTCTTTCTGTCTCAGGTTGCTTAAGCCATCTATTCCGCTTGTGCTCTCCAGCTGATCACTAGACGGGCAGTGTGGTCAGATTTTCACCCACACAATTACTATCCATACTAGCTTAGACATGGTTCTTACAAAAATATAGTTCCGATGACAATGCTTCACTAGGAAGCACGGATACGGATATGGGATACGGGTACGATACGATACGGATATGGCGATACGACAAAAGTCGAAAAAGTAAGATACGGATATGGATACAGCGGGGATACGTTCATAAAAAATATTTTTTTCACATTTTTTAGTAATGTAGCATACACAAAAATAAAACAGAGACATTAATGTAGCATCACCCATAACAACCATAATGCATCACCCATAACAAAAAATTCATCAATTCAATTAAATTTCAACAATTTTAACAATATAGTATCACCCATAACAGCTATAATGCAATTCAATCCCATAATTTGAATAATTCAAATTAAGGGGGAAAAAATTTACAAAGTTCATTTATTTATCAATAAGTTTATTTATGTATTTATTAATAAATTTTTTTTACCTTATTTGATTTATTAATAAGTTTACAAAGTTTATAATTTTATAAGTTGACAAAGTTTATTTTTAATAAGTTTATTTATTTATTTATTAATAAGTTTTTTTTACCTTATTTGATTTATTAATAAGTTTACAAAGTTTATAATTTTATAAGTTTACAAAGTTTATTTGTAATAAGTTTATTTATTTGTTTGTTTTATCAAGATTCAAGTAATAGTACCGAATACATATACAATTTTTTTTTATATCTTATTTGATTTATTTTATTTTATTTACAGAGTATACATACAAAAAATTTAAAAAATAATAATAAAAATAAATATGCAAAACAGAGACAACATAGATAAGGGAGAGGGAGACAGAGATCGACCAAGAGGGGGGGGAGATGAGATCGAGATCTGTCCATCTCCAACCAGACACAGACAGATCGAACGAGAAGGAGAGAGAAAGAGAGTGCGATCGAGTGAGAGGCAAACAGAGGGAGCGAAAGGGAGAGAGAGAGGGACGAACCTGATCGACGACCGTAGAGCTCTTGTTCGCGAACCTGATCGACGATCGTCGAGCTGCTGTTCGAGACGAGAGACGAGAAACGAGAGACGACGACGAACTCCTCCCCCTCCTCCTTCGCGGCTGCTGTTCGACCTAGGTCAGGTAAGTTTGGTTGATTATTATTTTATTTTATTTTATTTTTTGTATTTTATTTTATCTTATTTTCATATATTTATACTTAGACCCCATTTTAAGTTTTTTAAATTATTTTTTTGCCCCGTTGTATCCATACTGTATCCTAACCGTATCCCGACAGTATCCTCGCATATCCTAGGCGTATCCGAAATTCAAAAATTAAAAAAAAAAAAAATTGGATACTTCATTTCCCGTATCTGATACGTATCCGATACGTGTACGGGGGCCATTTCGGAGTATCCGTGCGTCATAGATGCTTCATGACTGATCTTAGACCTACTAATCTAAGATATTAAAGAGGAAAAGTTGATGAAAACTCAAAGAGGCTTTTATACCTCCATAGGTGTTATGACTTTAAATATATATACCCAAGTGCAGGTTATCGCAAAATAATAAATTATCGGGTGAGTCCGAGATTAGATCCATAAGAATTAGTATATTTAAATAAGGTAACTAAATAATCAAAATGGTAAATTACACTTTGCACCCTTGTACTTTGCACTAAATCCCATTTTGATCCCTACACATAAAAGTGTGATAGTCAACCCCCTGCATTTTTGGTCAACTGTCAATGTCCCCTTTTTGTTACTCCACCATATAACAATTTAACAGAAGTCAGTAATGTGACAATCATATAACTACAAAATAGGGGTAAAGTAGGAAAATCACCCTTATTTCTCGCCTATACACGTTTCATCGCAAAAATTATATCAAATTATGACTATGTTCAACTAAAACAAAATGCAAGAGATGAACTAGGATTTTGCAGAAATTGGAATCACGAAACTCTATTTTTCACGGTAACATAGTCTTCCATCTATTTTTCTTCCTTTCTCTTTAATTTATCAGTTGCATTTTTTGATTTCAAAAGTTCTCTTTTCTTGCATCTTCCTAGTTGAAGGGGTCAAAATGGTATTTCCTAGTAGTTTGAAAGGGGGCATTGGATTTAATTATCACACGTGCACTATTACTTGAAGCATGGGAAGTAAATTCCTCTTCAATGTTTAGGAACAAACACATGTAAACTGATGCATTGTGGACCGTACTCTTCTCTAAATCATCATGTTAGTGGATATGCTTTTCCTACAAAAATAAATTAATTCGTTAAACACAAATAAATATAAATTTTGGGAATTAACATGATAAAGATTATCCCAATGCTAAGAAGCACAAACACTTATAAGAAAGTTAAGATGTTTGGTCCGACATTGATATGAAACGACAAGACAATCGTTGGACACTTCCTAACACTTGGCCACACATGAAAAACATGTACACGGTTGAATAAATAACTTGGAATTCACTGATAAAATAAAAACAATGTAAATTTATATTTATTCTCATCATTTAGCCTTTGAAGTTATTATCTTTTATTTACATATTTCTAATTATGACATAATAATTATTTATTTTCATACATGATAATTAACAAATATATAAAATCCTATATTTTGCATGTGTCTCCCACGTGTCGTGTCCATCATTTTTTGAAAATTTTCATGTCAATGTGTCCGTGTTGTGTCCAAACGTGTTTGTGCTTGGCCCTAGTGCAAGGATAAGATGAGCACTAGATGGGCAAAGGTCACTATTCTGGACTACTTAAAAAAGATTTATTTCTAATTTGGATTAGGTCTTTCAATCTAGTTGTGGACCAAGTTGCCGAACAATAATAAAAGCGCATTCTAAAAACGTATTTCAACCTAGTTGTGGCTCGAGTTGCTGAACAATAATGAAAGAGCATATTCTAGAACGTTGTTTCGTATCCATCGGATCAAATTGAGGCTATTTTTTATGTGCGCTGGGAGGAGTTGTCATCTCTAGTGACGTGCTGTGCTACGAGCTCAAAACCATGGGCTGGTTCCCCCAAAAAACTATGGGCTGGTTTTGCCAAAACCACGAGCTCAGTTGTCATCTCCAGTGACGTGTTGTGCTACAAGTCCAAAACCATGTGCTTGTTTCCCTTCCCAAAACTATGGGCTGTTTTTGGCAAGACCACGGTCTAGTTTCCCCAAAAAGCATGGGCTGGATTCTTTGAGATTTGTGGGTTTTACGTGGCTGATTTTTGTATATCATTAATTTATTGGCGCTAGTTGTGTTTCCTATGCTTAGCTTCATTCTCAACTTTTTTAGATCTACATGGTTGATTATGTTTTGTGTAGAAAATAGATGCGTTTTCCCCTCTTTGTAGGATGTTGTTGCCTTCAGGCGTGTAATGAGCTTCATTGTAATATTTAATTTTTTTTTGGTATAAAACTTTTGACTTATCTACCCAAAAAAAAAATAAAAAAATTCATCCAAACGCCAACCCTAATCTAAGACTATATAATGCCATGACCTCTATGGTTTAGTGACATGAAAAATAATGGTCATAGAAAGACATTGAGAAAGTTTTGATGCCCTGAATCTCTATTTAGGCATTCTAGTAGGCAAGAAATCAGAGGTTTTGACCTTAATCTCCTTTGAAGCTCTAGTGGATGTTCAAACTAATTGCTTCTTGTGATTAGCTCTACCATCTAATCAATACTTTTATATTCAATTTGATTAGACAATTTCTTGCTTCTATTCCAATTCATGGAGTTAGCAACCTTGCTTTTTTGTTGCCTTCTTTGCTCCAAATCACGAGGCAGGGGATTCATCTATATGCTTTCCCTGCAATTCAATCTATGAGTCTGAAGCACCTCTTATTTGCTTCGATCCTTGGTTATAGAAACATATCTTTGGTACTTATAAAAAAATAAAAAGAAGATAGAAACATATCTTTGGTTGCAAACTTGCAGATTTAGTTGTTGATGGTGTTTATTAATGTGTTAGACAAAGGTTGGGATTGGTCCACAATTCATGTAATCTTTGCATCTCTCCTTTCCTCATTGGAGATGGGGCCATTTTTACAGGTACATCCTTTAATTTTATCTTTCTACATTCAAGTGATTATATTTTATTGTGCCTTGTTATTATACCATTTTTATATGATGTGATTTGCTTGTATCTTTTCTTTAAGACATCATTTGCTCTCTTTCTTTCTTTGTTCTTAGTATGTAATCTTTTTCCCTCATTTTTCTTTCTCGCTCGCTCTATATCTATCTCTTTCGGACACAAAATTAGTGTTTGATTGTCTCCACCGTCCTCTCTCTTTCTCTTTCTCTCTCTCTCTCTCTAACACAATCTGGTGTTTGATCATTTGAACCATCCGCCGTTCTCAGATCTAACATTCACAATCACTGCCTTCACAGTTAACCACTGCTATCTCAGATTCGTTATCGACACTTCACTGTTAACCACCGCTATCTTAGATCCGTTATCGACAAACTCAGATATGAGACCAACGACCTCAGATTGGAGATCGGAATCCTCAGATCTGTGAGAAGAAGGCCACAAAAGTTGCCTTCTCCCTCTCCAACCCCATTGCCATCGATTCAAATTTACTGTCGGTGACCACCACTTTGCACTTTGTCTCTTGCCGCTCATTGTCTCCACCGTCCTCTCTCTCTCTCTCTCAGACACAACCTAGTGTTTGATCGTTTCCACCATCCACCGGTCTTAGATCTAACATCATCGACCGCTGCCTTCATCATTTACCGTCACCATCTCAGATCCGTTACTGACAAACTCAAACTTGAGACCAACGACCTCAGATCGGAGATTAGAAACCTTGGATCTCTGAGAAGAAGGCCACTGAAGTTGCCTTGTCTCTCTCCACCCTCTCTCTCCAATACCGTTGCCATTGTTTCAGATTTAGGGGTTGGTTGGGATGATTTAAGTGGACCTTTTGATAATGGACTTAAATAAGATAATGTAACTTAAATTATGTGTTTGGATTGAGTGATTTAGAGAGAAAAGAAAAGAAATAGAGAGAAATGTATTTCTCTTCCTTGTTTGGTTATCTTAAGTGGAGAGAAATGGGAAAAAATCATAACCCTTATTTTCAATCTTCCTAAAAGTGGAGAGATTGGGAGAGAAAAGAAATCTACAAATGTTTATATTTTTATAATACTAATTTTACCCCTATAAAAATAAAAGAAATAAAATGATTGAAAATATAAAAAGGTTATTTTGGTAATATAACATAAAATAATTTCTTTTCTTTTCTCTTAATGAAATCTAACCAAACAAGAATGAGAGAAATCACAATCATTTCTTTTCTTTTATTTCTTACTTATCCAAACAAAAAGGAGAGAAATTACAATCATTTCTTTTCTTTTCTTTTCTCTTATTACTTAAGTAATCATTTCTTTTCTTTTCTCTCCTAAGTTACCAAACATAGCGTAAGATAGTAACTTTTTAATTTTTTTGAAACTTGTGAAATTTAGGGATTGTTTAGGGTTTCTTAAATAAGTGTATTTTGAGATGTCTTAAATTTAGGAGTTGTTTAGGGTGTTCTAAATAAGTGTATTTTTTATTCTTTTTACTAAAAAATTAAGGAAGAAAATATAGATGTTTAGATTAATTTTTGACTTTTTATAAAAAAAAAATGTGTAATAAAAATTATAAAAATTAATTTGTAAGAGAAAATTAAGATTAAGAGTTGTGTAATCGTAATTATTGATTTTTAGTAAATAGTATTCATTTTTTAACTTTTTATGAACATGTCAAATTTGGTCTTAGGGTTGGTTTGGGGTGTCCTAAAAAAGTGTACTTTTTGTCTTTTCACGAAAAGATGTGCAGAAAAGTAGAGAGCTGATGTGATGGAAAAAAGATAAAAAGATGGATTATATAGTCTATGCCAAACCAGCCTTTAATCTTATTATTAGCAGCCACCACTTTGTCTCTCTCAGTTTTCTTTCTCATTCTCAGTTTTCTTTCTCATTTCTGTTGGTACAAAGATTTTTTTATTTCTATTAGGATCAATTTGAGTATTGAGGTTGAAATATGAAACAAATAAGTTGTTTGCGTGTTTTAATTTATTGTTTAATTGTTTAGTAGTGAATAGTAAAATTTTACCCCGTTAACTTTATTGATTCAATATTTTGATAAATTTTTTGTTTAATATTTCTACTAATAATGATAAAATCAAACTAAGTGTGATGGTTGGTAATGTTGATGGTGAAAATTTTAGGTCTTATTTGGTTTGTTTTTTAAAAAAAAATTTGAAAAAAATTCTTGACAAATAAATTTTCAAAGGTAATCAAACTAAATAATTTTTTTTTTTAATTTTTTTAAAATTTTGTTTGGTTACCTACTTTTCAAAATCATTCACTCTCTCATTTACATTAAATCAATCACTTTTTTAAAACTCTCTTTCCAAAATAATTTTTCAAAATTATTTCTGAAAAAGACAAACTAAACAAATTTTCGTACTTTTTATTTCAAAAACTACTCTACAAATATAAACCAAACACACCCTTAATATTTAAAAATGCTAAATTAAGATGGCAAAATTTTTACTTTCATGTATAGCGTAAAATTTTACTATCAACAAAATAATGAATTTTGAATAATTTTTTAGGGAAGTGATTCATCCCCCGAAAGGGGGACCCCCGAATCCCCCGAAAATCCATTTTAAGTAAAAAAAAAAAAAAGAAAAGAAAAAGAAAACAGTTTCCAGAAAAGGAAATTAAGGGGATTAGGGGGAGGGATTTTAGGGCTCTAAATCATTTTCCAATTTTTTATTAGTTGTTACAAGCCGCTATTTTCATGTTAGTTTGCTAGTGTTATCACTATTGTTGTTCTTTCCATCATTATCATAATTATTGTTTCTGACTGGTATATTAGTCTCTATAGATTGTGGCTTTTTGTCTATGGAAGAATATACATGAAAGTATAACAATTCTGTTTTTATATCTCTTTCAGTGTTCTTAACAATAACTTTTGCTATTTCAGAGGTTCATACATAGTGAGATGATCAAGGATGTTTGTATTTTTGAAGGTAGCACATCAGCGATTTGTTTTTACCAAGGTACATTCTTACCTGATTTTTATCTTGTTGTAAAGTGAATGGCTTCTAGAGCTTCCCGAGTTGACAAAAAATGTCTCTCCCTTCCTTTAATTATTTTGTATATTTGTATTACTATGCATATGTTCTTAGTATTGGCTCAAAAGACAAATGAACCTTGTTTTTTCTTTTCTTATACTTTTCTTATTTTTGCACCTATAGTTTATTTGCCTTCAAATGTTTTTTAATTTTATGTATGTTACATTACTGAAAATTGTTGAAGTTTTATTTTTGTGTATGCTACATTACTAAAAATTGTGAAAAAAATATTTTTTATGAACGTATCCCTGCCGTATCCGTATCCTACTTTTTCGAATTTTGTCGTATCGCTGTATCCGTATCGTATCGTACCCGTATCCCGTATCCGTATCCGTGCTTCCTAGATTCAAATTTACTGTCGATGACCACCACTTTGCACTTTGTCTCTTGCCGCTCATTGTCTCCACCGTCCTCTCTCTCTCTCTCTCTCTCTCTCTCTCTCAGACACAACCTAGTGTTTGATCGTTTCCGCCATCCACCGGCCTTAGATCTAACATCATCGACTGCTGCCTTCATCATTTACCGTCACCATTTCAGATCCGTTACTGACAAACTCAAACTTCAGACCAACGACCTCAGATCGGAGATTAGAAACCTTGGATCTCTGAGAAGAAGGCCACTGAAGTTGCCTTGTCTCTCTCCATCCTCTCTCTCCAATACCGTTGCCATTGTTTCAGATTTAGGGGTTGTTTGGGATGATTTAAGTGTACTTTTTGAGTTTTTATCAAATATGGGTTGGGTTTGAAATGACGTGTTAAAGAGGTGATATGACTTAAATAAGATAATATAACTTAAATTAGGATAGTGACTTTTTGACTTTTTAACTTTTTTGAAACTTGTGAAACTTAACCTTACTATTAGCAGCCACCACTTTGTCTCTC
Source organism: Camellia sinensis (assembly GCF_004153795.1). Lineage (NCBI taxonomy): Eukaryota > Viridiplantae > Streptophyta > Magnoliopsida > Ericales > Theaceae > Camellia > Camellia sinensis. Next base: position 1,610,037 of record NW_021027461.1, read on the forward strand.
TCAATTTTCTTTCTCATTTCTGTTGGTACAAAGATTTTTTTATTTCTATTAGGATCAGTTTGAGTATTGAAGTTGAAATATGAAACAAATAAATTGTTTTAGTGTTTTAATTTACTGTTTAATTGTTTAGTAGTGAATAGTAAAATTTTACTCTATTAACATTATTGATTCAATGTTTTGATAAATTTTTTGTTTAATATCTCTACTAATAATGATAAAATCAAACTAAGTGTGTTGGTTGGTAATATTGATGGTGAAAAATTTAGGCCTTGTTTGGTTTGTTTTTTAAAAAAAAATTTGGAAAAAATTCTTGACAAATAAATTTTCAGAGGTAATCAAAATAAATAAATTTTTTTTAAATTTTTTTTTAAAATTTTGTTTGGTTACCTACTTTCCAAAATCACTTATTCTCTCATTCACATCAAATCAATCACTTTTTTAAAACTCTCTTTCCAAAACAATTTTTCAAAACCATTTCTGAAAAAAGACAAACCAAACAAGTTTTCGTACTTTTTATTTCAAAAACTACTCTACAAATACAAACCAAACACACCCTTAATATTTAAAAATGCTAAATTAAGATGGTAAAATTTTTACTTTCATGTATATCGTAAAATTTTACTATCAACAAAATAATGAATTTTGAATAATTTTTTATTAGTTGTTACAAGCCACTATTTTCATGTTAGTTTGCTAGTGTTATCACTATTGTTGTTCTTTCCATCATTATCATAATTATTGTTTCTGACTGGTATATTAGTTTCTATAGATTGTGGCTTTCTGTCTATGGAAGAATATATGTGGAAGTATAACAATTCTGTTTTTATATCTCTTTCAGTGTTCTTAACAATAACTTTTGCTACTTCAGAGGTTCATACGTAGTGAGATGATCAAGTATGTTTGTACTTTTGGAGGTAGCACACCAGCGATTTGTTTTTACAAAGGTACATTCTTACCTAATTTTTATCTTGTTGTATAGTGAATGGCTTCTAGAGCTTCCTGAGTAGATAAAAAATGTGTCTCCCTTTCTTCAATTATTTTGTATATTTGTATATGCATATATTCTTACTATTGGCTCAAAAGACAAATAAACCCTGTTTTTTCTTTTCTTTATTTTTGCACCTATAGTTTATTGGCCTTCAAATGTTCACAAGTGATGAGAAATCTTATGAAGAAGAGGATGAGGTCGTTGTTTATAGCATTTCAGTGATGATTGTCAAGTTGAGTTGTCAGGTGAGACATTCCAATTTGAGCATACCTTATGTGTTTGAACTTTTGATTTTGTTAGTACACATAAGACCTTGGCTAAAAAAATTGATATGTGAGAAAATTTTCATGAATATTATTTTACTGTGGCATATCTTTCTCTCTCCCAATTAGGCATGATTTTCATTCCAAAAATTTATTATAACTAATAACTCTATTCAAAAGGTGAAAAAGATGTTTTTCATTTATTTCTAGCAAAAGAACAACTTTGTGACTCTCAGCCCAGAGGTAAGGTAAGTTATTTTCAATCAAACAAAATATTATGGATCTTTGTTGTTTAATGATATGAGTTTCCTTAACAGAATGTTTTTTTCACCCTACTCGAAATGTTACTCAAGCACTTAATATATTGTGGATATAACAATCTTCTTTGTGAGAGAAAAAAGAGAAAAAGAGAAGGAGGGAAAAGAGATGAAGGGAAAAAGGAAAGGAAGAATGACACTAATAAAGGAAGTTTGAAAACATTGAGATCTTGAGGGGAAAAAAAGAAATGGAAATGAAATCCAAAGCAGGTAGCAATGGAAGTTCAAAATTGTAGAAAGATAGCTAATTTACTTGGTGAAAGTAATAGAGTGTAACGTATAGTGAGGATATTGTCCTTAATGAGGGCTCAATCAAAATATTAATTCTTCAGCAGTGCTACATCCACACAATTTTCTCTCCCTCAATCCCCACAAATGAGGTAGCAAGCAAAATTTCAAAAGTTGACCCACATTCCAATTGGTATAGAAGTTGCATTATGTATTGTCACCTCATTTGTGGGGATTGTGGGGGAGGAAATTGTGTGGATGAAACATTTTTCTTAATTATTTTCAAATTTTCTATATTTTCCTTGACCACTTTGCTCACAACCTTGATATCGGGGGCTTATTTCCCTTTATTGTCTTCTTGTCTAGCCCAAATGGAAAAAACAGAGAAAAAAATTTATTCTTTTTTTTTTTTTTTATCAATTCTCCAAATTCGAAATCCACATTGATTGAGCTCAATGTAGGTTGGACCATAAATGGTGATTGCTTTTCGCATTGGTTTCTATTATCATAGGGATTGTCTCTCATTGCTTCCCTTTTTCATGCTTGCTTTACATGGCCACATGTTGTGCACCTGCACTCCCTTGCTTTATTATTCTTTTCTCCCACTGGATTTTAGCATTCATGAATCTTAAAATGGAAGTTATTTGAAGTATTGGATGAGTTGGTAGAGTTTAATTTATTGAAATTGTTCGGTCCTCGGTCCTTTTTTTTCTTAACAAAGAAGGGGGAAAAAAGGATTCAATATTATAGTTGTTCATGTCATTTATTCAATGGAAGAAAGAAAAGGGGGAAGGCTGTTATATTTGCAATAGATTGCGTACACAACATTTACACTTCTAGAGAAAATGTTTCGAGGTATTAAAGAATCTTTACTATTCTGAATTCTGATCCTGGAAATTAATTTTTGCATTATGCACAGAGTTCGACATATTGATTCAAAAGTAATTACAAGAACTAGTTTACTTTTTTATACTTGGGTATGCGCCGCTTGCTATAAATGTTTGTTTTTCCAACATTTTTTTCCCTCCTTTTTTCCTACTCCATTACTTATCTACATCTGTAAATAGAAGGTTTAAATTTTGTTTCAAGTAGTAGATGAGTTTGGCAGTTTAAATCGTTGACACCCTTTTTCAGTAAATGGAGAAATGGAGGAGGTTATTTTGTAAATTTTATTATTTGTTCATAAGGATGATTGCTTGTTATAATAATATACATCTATGCCAAAATTTATGCTTGCCCAAGGGAACCATTGAAATGCAATTTTATAATGCTTGTCACAGTAAGGGTGGTCATTAGCTTTTGCATATCCTTAAAATTCTGAGTTTCTATGGTGATATTTAGCTTTGGTGTTGCAAAACTGTTTGTGGGCAACACTGAGAATCCATTTTTGTTTATTATTAAATCATGCATGACCCTATCAAAGTAAGTGCAGATACACTTTATGTAAAGATAATTAACGAAACTTCTTTGTTTGCCTTGTATTATGTTGATTTTACTTCCCTGAACTTCTGGAAGCTCAGTTTTTGGCTTATGCAGTTGGACCTCTGCACTAGAATTAAGAATTATACTGAGTTGAATTCACACTCTTACATACCTGATTATTGATTAGGCCAACAAATCTGTGCACAAAGCAGCCAACAAATCTGTGCACAACGCAGTGGATTAACCATGTGCTAAATTTCCACTTTCCTTCACGTCCAAGCAGGGACAAAGGTTAGACCTCAAACAAACCTGGAGCAGCACCCTGGACCTCGAAGAATCAGAAAGGAGTGTTGGCCATGTTGATAAGGTAAACTCTACATTCTTAGAACATTTTACAACATTTTTCGATCTCAAATTACTGAAGTTGTTTCATTTTCATAAGGTTTATTTGATAGTTATTTTCTTGCTTCTATGCTTTGCATGCAGTTTTTTGTTTCATGGTCATATTCATAATCTTTTGGAGTGATTTAGTGTTTTTGGTAGTTGAATTGTTTTTCCAATTCAAGTGTATTCTTCCTTTGAGGTTCTGAAGACTTTTGCGCCGACAAATTAATTTTGGGAGTCCAATTAAACGAATCGTTCTGTGTGTGTTGCTTTGTCAACATAATTTCTGAAAATAGAGTTAGATCAATGCCACTTTGTTACCAACAAAATTAATTATTATTTTTTCTCATCCAAATGCTAAACCACAATCCTTCTCTCTTTTCCCCACCAAAATAAACTGATTTTATGCCAAGAAAACGGAGTAAGTTGGGAAAAAGAAAATCCAAACGTTGCAAAACTTTCTACCAGAGATCCATTTTTTTCTTCAACCAAAAGATTCATTTGCTTACTCTGAATCTCCTCTCTACGTTTATCAATGTCAGAAAACCACTAAGCTTTCACTCTCATCCCCAATTTAGTGAAAATTCCACCCAACAAAGCTCTCTCACTCTGTAACTAATCCATATCCTTCGTCATATTGAAAGTCGATACAACTTTATGCTCTTGCAAGGTAGTAGGACTTCTTTTTGAGCGGTACTACTATACATGAAGGATATCTATTACTGTTTCTTTGTCATTTATTCTGCCTTTTGATCAGTTTTTTCTTGGAATTTTAAATTTTCATGCCGTATTGGATTGTTTATGGCTAGTAATACTTAGCAGCTATTCTTCCTATTGTTTAATTTGTTGTGCAGTATTATATGGGACCAGGAGACCAATGCTGTAGGTCAAAGAAGGAAGTCTTACAATACATTAATCAAATGAACAGAGCTGCCAAGGTATGCAAAAGTTGAAGTTTCATGATAACTTATCATGCTCAGACAAATATAGAAGTAACATAGAACATAGAACTTCCATTAGTACATTAAATAGTTGAACGGATGATTACCAATGTTGTTCATGAATGCTTTGTCCAAAGCTGGTAAATGGGATTGTAATAAGTGCCAACAAATTAATTCTAGAAGTCCAATTAAACAAATTGTTCTGTGTGTGTTGCTTTGTCAACATAATTTTTGAAAATAGAGTCAGATCAATGTCACTTTGTTAAACAAAATTTAACCTAATTACCACTTGATCTATTTTGTAATATGTTGTTCTTGATGAGATAGAAAGATCTCCAATATAAAATTCAATTTTCTGTTTGCATAACCAGAGAGAAAGCAGAACAAGAAAAAAAATTCACTGGAAAAAAGAAAAAAGAAAAAGCAGATAGGAAAGATAAGCTTATTTGCGTGGAGGAGATAGGTTAAACTCATTCAGACAATAATAGGATTAAAATGACACCACAAATGTCAAGACGAATCTGCAAAGACAACGAAGTTTGAGAAGTTACTTTTGCGAGTACAAGAAAAAATTCCTTCAACATGTTGAAATGGACGTATATATAGCCAAATAGTGGCTTTCCAAGATTAATTCTTGATCCTTCACTGGTAGATCTCCCCTCTACTCAAGGAATGGTTTGTCCTTAATATCACGAAACACAAGTCCTTGCAGACCAGGTGGTTTTCTTGTTGCTCGTTTTTATTTTTATAAACATCAAAATAGGTTTTTTTTTTTTTTTTTTTTTGGGGGGGGGAGGGGGTGTCTAGTAGCGAATAAGAAAAGTCTATACAAAGTGTTTGAGCAAAGTAGGTTAAAGTCCAGTGTCAAACTAAAAAGGCAAAAGTGTCTCAGTAGAGTGAGTTAATCATCCTCGACGGACTGATCTACAAGTTTCCAGACATGGAAGTCAATCTTACTATTTTAACTATTTTTACTTCTACACGCAAAGGATGTCTATTACTATTTGTTAGTCATTTTTAATTTTAATTTGGTGTGCAGTTTGGATTTGGTAAAAACCAGGTTTGAGCAGCTTACGATAATAGATGATGGCAGGCCATGTTATTATGCCTTGATTCATAACTCGATATCTAAGAGGCTTGTCAAGTTGGTGAAAACCTGGTTTGGGCTGCTTAGGATGGTAGTGGTGGTTTGCCACGTTACTATGCCTTGATTCATAGTGTGGTATCCTAGAGGTCTTTCAAGTTGGTGAAAACCAGGTTTGGGCTGCTTATGATGATGATGATGGCTTGCGATGTTACTTATGCCTTAATCCATAGTGTGATATCCAAGGGGCCTTTCAAGTTGGTGAAAACCAGGTTTGGGCTGCTTATGATGATATTGGCTTGCCACGTTACCATGCCTTGATATCCAAGAGGCCTTTCAAGTTGGTGAAAATCAAGTCTGGGCTTATGATGACGATGATGGCATGCAGTGTTACTATGCCTTAATTCATAGTGTGACATCTAAGAGGCCTTTCAAGTTGGTGAAAATTGGGTTTGGGCTGCTTATGATGATGATGATGGCATGCCGCTTTACTCTGCTTTGATTCATAGTGCAATATCTAAGAGGCCTTTCAAGTTACGGAGGAATGCACAAGTTGAAGTTCCATGACAACTTATCCCTCAGACGTCCATAGGTACTGCAAAGTTGGTTATATGTATATGGGCAGTCAGATACTGATTTCTCAACTAATTTTTTGTTAATAATTTGAGTGAACTATTGTATTATTCATATCCTTAATATCTACTTCCTTCGTGCCTGTGTAGGCACAAGCTTGACTGAAGAGGATCGACCAGTGCTTCTACTATACTGAGGAGCCATTCGCAGCAATAAGGGATAATGAACAGTGATGGCAACATGAAATTGAATCGTTCATTAGGAAACATTTGTTTTCATTTATTTGGATTTTTTTTTTCCTTTTCAGAATGCATGTATAAAGCACAAATGTATATGAGCTCTTTTTGCACATTGTACAAACTCTCAGTTTGTGTAATGTACATATTTCATCTTTTTGCCTGATCTTGGTTACCCTGATTGTGGATGAATTTGACCTCTGTGTACAATCTGTTTCCAAATGTTATAGATTGCCTAATTTTCAGATTGTAGTTACCAGTGGACTGAAAACACAGCTTTCCAATATAACAGAGAACCTTTTAGTGCTTTACCCTATTCAAACAAAATACCTATCAACTTTTTTTCCTCTGTAATTTCCATCTACATTTTCATGTTTACTTTGAGCTTACCTGAGCACAAATGTACATAGGTGAATAATCTTCGTAGTTTTTTGAATTAAGATGTATAAAGAAGCATTGAGCTTTTAAAGTTTGATGAAGAATTTGGTTAATTCTTAATTTATTGAAAGATTATTCTTGATTGATTTAAGATTAATGCTAACCGACCTTAGAGCATCTCCAACGGTTCAATATTTTTTTCATCAAATCTGAGTAAAAAAATGACAATTTTCTCAATCTGATATGAGTTGTTCCAACGGGTGCACTGTAGCTTGCATCAGAAGGCAAGGATGTCCAGTAGGACGACCGGCCAATCGACTGGACAAAGTTTTTTTCTCCATGAGCAAACTCTCATCACGACTGGCCGATTGACCGGACAAGGTTTTTTTCTCCATGAGTAAACTTTCATCATTGCTTCATATGTTACTCTTGGTGGTCAACCGGGGGTTCAACCCCAGTGTAAAATTCTCACAAAATTTTGTTTTAAATCGGTCATCCAGCGGGACATCTGGTTGGACGTCTAATCGGTCATCCGGTAGGACCAACTCAACGGCTATGCACAGTGAATTGCTAAAAGAGGCAAGCCATCCTCAGTTTGGTGAAAAGTTTGATGTTTTCTCAATTTGATACTATTTTGGTGCAACTGTTGGAGCACGAAAAACATATCTTTTTCATCAAATTTGAATTTGATGTTGGATTTGGTGAACGGTTGGAGATGGTCTTACAATAGTATTTATCTTCCACATATTACTTGGGATTTTGCCACTAAACAAGCCACATCACTCAGGTTTGCTAAATCAATCTATTTAGTCAGTTTGGGCATCATTTTTCTTTATTTAAATTTGATGAAAAGGTTAGAGTTTAATTTTTGGAAAATTTAGCCAAAACCATTCCATTGGACCCTTGTTTAATGAAAATGATAGCTTAATTTATTTTGCTTCATAAACTCCTTACGGAGGAGGCTCATAATTGAGTAAGGATAAAGTAAAATATCTTTTCTTTTTTTTTCATAGACAATATTGCTAGAATAACATATTATTGTGAACTAGAATAACATGTTCCTGTGAGATAGAGTAACATTTTATTATCAAATAGAGTAACATGTTACTATTTACATCAATTTCAATGGTAATATTTTTTTAAAATTTTTCTTTAAAGAATTTCATGGTCAATATGGATTTTATTTGATAAATCTTAATGAGATGATTTTAAAAATACTAATTTTATTAAAAATCGATATTTTTATATTATTTTAAAATTTTATATTTTGGTAATAGTGGTATGTGTTGAATTTTTTGAGAAAATCATTTTATACTTATCCTTAACATTAAAGTTTTATTATGAGGGAGTTTTGACCAAATTTCCCTTTATTTTTGGAGATGGAAGTCGTATTTTTTTTTTATATATATATCAAATTTGTTGTAATAATGATAATAAGAATAATTGGGTGAAACGCGTTTGAAATTGAAATTGACCAACGTTTGAGATGCTCATCTATTTGGTTAAGCAATTTGGTAAGAAATTATAATTTTTTTGAATTATTTATTAAGAATTAATGAGAAAAAAAACTCTATAATTTACAAATTTAGTGAAAAATTATAAAACATGATGAAAACTGAAGAGAAATAGAACTTTTTTACTATGATAGTTTTGTTTTTCACGAGATAAGGTGAAATTTGGTAAGGAACACAAATAATTAATTATGCATTTTTGTAATACTGTACATCAAAATACAAAGGACTATTTTTTTTTTTTTTTTTTGGGTACATTGGAAAATAAAATCAAACAAGGACTACGTCCTATCACTCTCCTCAGAGAGATGCACAATGTCCGCTACAAGTAAGGTGTAGAGTTCTTTAGGTGGTTCATTTACAATAAGAAGATTTCCAGATTGATATTCACCTAATTTGGCCATTGCATCAGCACAGATGTTAGCTTCTCTTCGAATGTGTTGGATGGAGCAATCACATCCTCTCATGATAATACGTGCATCTTTCACAATGCCCCGAAAAGGACATCTTTCTCCCAGATCATCACTTAACAGTTTCACCACTTGCTCCACATCCGTTTCTATTATCACTTGATTGAAACCTCATTGGAGTATGATGGTCAGCCCCTTGTAGATTGCCCAAAGTTCTGCTTCAAGACAGGTGCATATTTTAAGCCTTCCATTGTATACACTAATCCATGCTCCTGTTTCATCCTGGAATAATCTACCAAAACCTCCATCTCCTCCATGTCTGCGAGTGCTTCCATCCGTGTTAAGTTTGATTTTTCCTGCATTTGGACAAGACCACACAATAATACTTTTAGTTTGAAGTGGTTTAGTGACATCAAAACTAAAAGCTTGAAAGATGTCTTTAGCATAATCTGATATAAGTTTAACACTCTCATGAATATTTGTAGTTTTATGTTCAAAAACCATTTTATTTCGATTTTTCCAAATAGCCCAAAGTGAGATGAGGAACAAGTGTGGGGTTTTGTTCTTCCCTTTCATATTTTGGGTGATCCAATCTTTCCAAGGTAAAAAGAGCCTACTGCAGTACCATTCCTTACTATAAACATGGCACCATATCTGGATAGCTTAAGGACAGAACCAAAGCAAATGTTCAATATCCTCCAAGTTTGCACAATAAGGGCAGTTGGGGTTAGAAGTAAGACCCCTCAGGTTTCTCATTTTGTTAGTGAGAATTTTTTCATGAAGAACAAGCCACAAGAAGCTCTTAAGTTTCTGAGGAAACTTAAGCTTCCAAATCCATCCCCAATCTCCTTCCTGGTTATGATGATCAACAATTAAATCATATGCACTGGATGTGGAGAACTCTCCATCAGAGGATTTAATCTATCTGGGAGTGTCTTCTCTAGCATTAAATTTGGGTGGTTGTAGCTTTAAAATAGTTGTAACCATAGGTAATGGAAGAGAGTTGTGCAAATGATTTAAGTCCCAATCACCATGTGCATCAAGAAGAGACTCCATAATAATATGCTCAGAATTTGGAATTTGATTGGTAGGTGTGTTCAAATCCATTTCAAAAACCCCATAACCACACCACCAATCTTTCCAAACTCTCACTTTGTTACCTTTTCCAAGCATCCATCGAACTCCCTGGTATTTAGGATGCCTTTCCAGATGTGAGATAGACTTTTGTCTTTCTTCTTAATTAAGAAAGGCTGCTGACCCAAGTATTTATTTTTGAGCACATCAACCCAGCGAGTATTCTCCCCAATTAATATTTTCCACCCAATTTAGATAGAAGAGCTAGATTTTGATCTCTAGCCTTGCGAATCCCAAGACCCCTATCTTTTTTCAGGTTACAGACCTGATCCCAATTAATAAGATGCACTTTCTTTTTCTCAAGGCTATCATCTCAAAGAAAGTTTCTATTAATCTTATCAATCTCATCACAAACTTTTCTCGGGAGCTCCATAGTTTGCATGATATAGGCTGGTATAGCACTAGTGACAGATTGTATCAGGGTTGTTCTCCCTGTCAAGGACAACATCCCAGATTTCCACCCAGTAAGTTTGTTCTTCAGTTTACAACATCCCAGATTTCCACCCAGTAAGTTTGTTCTTCAGTTTTTCCAAAATAAACAAAAAATGAGTTTTGGACACTCTATCATGAAGCACTGGGGTCCCAAGGAATTTCCCCAAATTACAAGTTAGAGGAATACCACACATATTACTAAGCTGAGATGCTTTTCTTCTGACAATATTAGGAGACACAAACATATGGGATTTATGAAGGTTAACCTTCAATCCAGAGATTTCACTAAACTCATTCAAGACTTGCAAAACAGTGTTATAGTTATGCTTGTTTGCTTTAGCAAACAAAATCAAATCATCCGCAAAAAACAAGTGTGATATGTTAGGACCATTCTTAGCCAAGCTAAGCCCAATCCATTGTTTACCTTGCACTTGCTGGCTAATCATGGCTGAGAGTCGTTCCATGCATAACACAAAAAGATAAGTTCTTCAGTTTTTCCAAAATAAACAAAAAATGAGTTTTGGACACTCTATCATGAAGCAATGGGGTCCCAAGGTATTTCCCCAAATTACAAGTTAGAGGAATACCACACATATTACTAAGCTGAGATGCTTTTCTTCTGACAATATTAGGAGACACAAACATATGGGATTTATGAAGGTTAACCTTCAATCCAGAGATTTCACTAAACTCATTCAAGACTTGCAAAACAGTGTTATAGTTATGCTTGTTTGCTTTAGCAAACAAAATCAAATCATCCGCAAAAAACAAGTGTGATATGTTAGGACCATTCTTAGCCAAGCTAAGCCCAATCCATTGTTTACCTTGCACTTGCTGGCTAATCATGGTTGAGAGTCGTTCCATGCATAACACAAAAAGATAAGGGGATAGGAGATCCCCTTGTCTTAAACCCTTAGCTGGTTTGAACTCTTCGAGGGGTTCACCATTCCACAAAATAGCTATGTTCACACTAGTGACACAACTCATGATCAACTTCACCAATTTCTCATCAAAGTGGAATTCTTTCAGAGTTTGGTGAAGGAAATTTCAAGAAATGTTATCGTAAGCCTTTTCAAGATCAATTTTAAAAACCATGAATCCCACCTTCTCTTTTTTCTTTCTCAAAGTATGAATAACTTCCCGAGTGATTATGATATTATCATGAGTGGAGCGACCCGGAATGAAGCTACTCTGATTAGGGTTAATTAAATCATTCAAGACAGGCTTAATTCTATTGACAAGAATTTTAGAAATGATTTTGTAGGTAGCATTATGAAAGCTGATAAGCCGGAATTGTTTCACACTCTCAAGGTTAGAAACTTTAGGGATAAGGGCTACAAGAGTTCTATTAATCTCAGGGGGAATGCTACAAGAAGAAAAACATTTTTGGACAAATTCGATCACAGATTGGCCCACAGTCTTCCAAAAGGTGTGGTAAAAAATTGCTTGGAACCCATCCCTACAATAATAGCTTTAATATTATTGGCAGCCCTCCAAATGTCAGCAGCAGAAACATTCCTACTCATTTCAATTTGATCATCAGGGCTGATGTGCTTGATCAGATTACTCTAATGATCAAGGCTAATAATTTGAGTATATGCAAAGAGGTTTTGAAAGTAATCATTTACTAAGATTTTTAACTGAGTGGGGTTATCCACCCAAACCCCTTCCTCATTTTTCAAAACTTCAATTTTTGTTTCCCTTCTCTTGATAATGGTAGACATGTGAAATTTTTTTGTATTTTGCTCACCCTGAGTGATCCAGTTTACACGAGATTTTTTAAACCAAAATAACTCTTCTTGATATAAAACTCTATTATAATCAATAGTAAAATCATTTTCAAGTTGATGTAAGTTGTGGGAATAGTTCTTGGCTTGGGAAATTTGGATCCCATTAATTCTGCCAAGCAACCAGCGATTACGACAAAAAATGTTACCGAAAATATTTTTGTTCCAATCCTGCAAAGCAGATGTCATGTAATCCAAATTTCCCAATAGATTATTATTTTGCCTGGGCCAATTATTATCAACAATTGCACTGAAATCCTTATGTGATAACCAAGCAGCTTGAAATTTAAATAAATTATTAGGAGGAATAGAAGGATTTGTACCTTGAGTGTGAAAAAGAAGAGGAGAATGATTTGAATAGGTCCGAGGCAAGTTGCGAACATAGCCCTCAGGAAATAAAGTTTGCCATTCTGTGTTACAGAGTGCACGGTTCAATCTCACCATTGTATTGGCCCACCCTTTCCTATTATTAGTCCAAGTGAGTTTAGGGCCAACACAACCTAAATCCATGAGGTTGCAACTACTAATTCTATCAAAGAATTTTTGGCTCCTTCTTTGACTCTGGCTTAAGCTTTGAGATTGAGAAGTTGAGAAGCTCCTTTTATCCTCAAAGCTTGAGTAGTCATTAAAGTCCCGGCTACCAGCCATGGTTCTTGGGTATGTTGAGCCAATGTTGTCAAATCATTCCAGAGTTCATCTCTCATTCGAATATTTGGGTTAGCATAAACTGCAAATAATACCCAATCAGGATAATCTTGTCTTGAAATAGTAGATGTGATCATCTGAGAAGAAGCATCATGAACTCCCACATTAGCTTGACTAGGATTCCAAAGTAGCCAAATGTCTCCACTTCTGCCAATTGGATCTACATGGGTTAAGGTCGTAAACCCCAGATTGTTGAAAAACATACCCATCGTGTTTAGCTCCACTTTTGTCTCCATGTGTATGATCATGTCCAGTTTATGTAGCCTTACTAATTCACACAGATTTCTCCGGAATCGAGCATTACCAGCACCCCTACAGTTCCATATTAGTATATCCATAGACGACAGTTTATGGGTTGGCCAATCCTCTGTCTCAGACAATCCCAATATATTTCGCACATTCTTCTGGTCTTCCTCCAGTGGCTTCGCTGGTTTCATAAGCACCATGTGTCTCACGTTGTGCGAATCTATCTCCCACCATGGTTGAATCAGAAGCTTTACATCTTCTAGCCACCAATCGATTCCGACGTGGTGATACACTTCTTTCTCTGGTTCTAAGAACATCAGAGTTTTGAATTGGTCCACTCTCGGTGTTCTGACATTAGGATGTTCTCTATCGTTTCCTTCATTAGAACGTCCCTCATTTTCTGACCGGCGAGTCTGGTGGTTTGCTTTTTCTGGTTTGCACTCGGATATCAGGGGCGGTGGCCGTAATTAATGCATTGGTATTATTGCCAAAGGTGAGTACTGTAGTAACGGGAAGAGAGTTAGGGCTTCATTGAGCATTTAGCTCATTTGAGCTAGGCTGTGAGCCTTTTTGCTTGGAATAGTGTGGGTTATCACAGCAGATCACCTCTTTTTCTTTGGGCCCAGATGCAACATCCAACCCTAGGTCTGGCCCTCCATTTTTTCATGAGCTTAGTTGGGTCTATTGGGCTTTGTTTTTGTACATAAGAAATTTCTCCTTGAAAGGACTGAGGGCCCATGTTGAGGTCAACATATTTTCTTTGAGCTTCTTTAATTTCCTGGACGGCACTAGGTTCTCTATGGTCTTGGTCCACTTGTAAACTTTCAAATCGATTGCTCTTATGGACATGGGCCTTCTGTTTTTGCTTTCCATGATAGTATTTTCTTTTAGTGGTTGCTATGGTCCACGGCCCATAACCATGGGTTTTTGTTTCATTCGAGAACTCTTTATTCTTTTTCCCATTGGGTTGTGTTTCTCTCAGCCCAATCACTGTGTCAGTTTGGTTAACGGTCATATTTTGTATTGCCTTCTCCGGTTGTATCATCGAAAATTTTGGGCACTTCTCCTTCCGATGACTAACACGGCCACAAGAAAACACATAGAAGGTATAAGTGTTCATACTCCACAACGTAATGGTAACTTCCAATGGTAATATGGGATATGAATGGTTTACGTAGGTCCATCTCAACACATACGCTTGCATACTTTCCACGTGCTGCCATGGCGGTATTAATGTCTACCTTTAAGGGCTTGCCAAGCACCTTCGCAATGTGATAGAGGACTTTTTCATCATAGTATTCAATAGGAAGATTAGGGAACCTCACCCAGATGGCGGTTATATCCTCTTCCGCCTCATCTGATTTAAAATCAGGTTGCCATTTTCGAACTGTCACATACCGATCCATCACTACCCATAGGCTCCCAATGAAGACCTTAGAGTAACCTTCCATCACTTCAAATTTCACAATGAAGAAACCATTTCCAATACCTAGAGTTTCAAAACCTGCTTGAAGATTCCATGGCTTGCGCATCCGATTTACAAACAAGTTATATCCAATATTCTTTCCCAAGAGTCTTACAATGAGGCATTTCTTTCATGGTTCTTTGACCTTTTTAAGGAGACCAGCAGGTAGCTTAATGATCGGAGTTGAGGCGTTTCCTTGATTCTCCGAAGCATCCTCTGTTTTGTCTTCATTGTCCATCTCTTCATCAGAGGAAAAGTAAGCCGCCTTACAGGCAAAGTTGCGTTCTCTCTCAGTCTCATTGAATCGAGATCGTAAGAGGGCTTGCTTGAAGGATCTATGGGATCCCAAATTATCTTTATGTATCTTCTCACTGTTGTCATTGCAGACATCAGCTTCCTTCATAATCTGCTTATCTGGCTTTTCCAAAGTATTAGCTTGAATCTCCAGTAATTCCACACAATTTGCGTCAATAGATTTCACTTTTTTCCTCCTCCGATCAAGGCACACACACACACACACACACACACACACACACACACACACACACTCTCTCTCTCTCTCTTTTTTTCTCTCTCTCTCTTATTACAAAGGACTAATAAATAAATAAGTCTCACATCCATATTTAAAATAAAAAAAAAACAAAATACAATTTTGATCCAAATGAATTATTAAACATTTGATCAAATATTGATATTGTGTGAAATCCAAACCACTCCATTTTAGTATTTGAAAAAATATTTTTGGTAGTTCATTTGGGTCTTTAACATTTTTTTATAAAGAAGCAAAAAACGTGATTTTTTTTCGTTGTTTAGTTTTTAAAAAAATGAATTTTTTCTTAAATATTTTATTTCTTAAGACTGTGTTTGGTTCATAGATTTGGGAAAGAATTTGGAAAGGAAAAGGGAAAAAGATGTGTAAAACTATGTGAAATATAGACATATTTTATTCATATTTTATTTATCTTTTTTCTTTTTTCTTTCCAAATCTATGAACCAAATACAATCTCAGTATATCAAAATTTAAGTGCATTTACAAAGAAAGAAGAAAAAAGCTAAAATATGAAAAAGTTCAAGGGAAAATATTAATTCAATTCAATTTTAAAAAAATAATTACATATTAATGATAAATTTTATAAACATTAAAATATTAAATTATATATTTAGAGGTTGTTTGAAATGATCTAAATAAGTGTACTTTTGACATTTTATGAAAGATATGCAGAAAAGTAGAGAGTTAGGTCAAGTTTGGCATAATTGAAAAAAGACAAAAAGTCAAAAAGTCACTATCCTATTTAAGTCACATCATCTTATTTAAAATTACATATTAATGATAAATTTTATAAACATTAAAATATTAAATTATATATTTAGAGGTTGTATGAAATGATCTAAATAAGTGTACTTTTGACATTTTACGAAAGATATACAGAAAAGTAAAGAGTTAATGTGACCAAAATAAGTAAACTTCTCCAAATAAGTGCACTTATTTAAGGGAGGGTAAATTATACTTTGCACCCATGCACTTTGCATAAAATCTCACTTTGACCCTTATACATAAAATTATAATAGTTAATCCCCTGCACTTTTGGTCAAATCTCACGTTGATCCTTACATATGAAATCATGACAGTCAATCCCTACACTTTTGCTCAAATTCCACTTTGGTTCCTACACAAGTGTCAATAATGTCTCTCTTATGTTACTTTATTTTTAAATCTTTAACAAAATCTAATTATATGACAAAAATGTGACTACGAAATGAGAGTAAGAGGAAAATCATCAATGTTTCCCACCAATACACTTTGTCTTATGTGATAAGCACGTGAGAGTTATATGATACAATACGTATATATATGTTCATATGCTAAAAATTACGACAAAGATACAAGAAAATAGAGCTTTTGAAATAAAAAAAAATGCGACAAAGAAATTAAAGAGAAATGAAGATGAATAGACAGAAGATTGTGTTATCGTGAAAAATTGAGTTTCGTGATTCCAATTTGTGCAAAACCCTAATTCATCATTTTAATTGTTCATCATTTGCGTTTTGTTTTAACCTACTATAATCATAATTTGATGTAAATTTTAGGATAAAGTGTGTATTGGTGAAAAATATAGATGATTTTCCTCTTTTGCCCTTATGTCATAGTCACATTATTGTCACATGATTAGATTTTATTAAAGATTTAAATAATTGAATAACAGAAAGATGACATTAACACTTGCGTAGAAACCAAAATGAGATTTGACCAAAAATATAAGGAGCTGACTGTCATAATTTCATGTATAGGGATCAAAGTAAGATTTAACTAGAAGTACAGAGATTGACTGTCATAATTTTATATGTAAAGATTAAAATAAAATTTGGTACAAAATGAGAAGGCTACAAACCATAATTTACCCTTTAAGGGATGTCAAACAAGATCTTATTCATGAATACGTCAATATTTTTAAGAAGACTATGGTATTTCTCCCCCAAAGACTATTGACATGTAAATATTTTTAAGAAGACTATATAAATCACAATCCTTCTTTCTCTTATTCCCACCAAAATAAACTGATTTCATGTTGAAGGAAAACAGAGCGAGCTCCCAAAAACAAAATCCAAAGGTTGCGAAACTTTCTACCAAAGATCCATTTTATTCTTCGACCAATAGACTCATTTGCTTGCTCTCAATCTCCTCTCTGCGTATATCAATGTCGCAAAACCACCAAGCTTTCACTCTCATCCCCAATTTGGTGAAAATTCCACCCATCAAAGCTCTCTCACTCTTCAACTCCTCAACACTCCATGGCTTTGATCACACTCACCAATCCATATCCTTCGTTCTCCACCTCTTCCTCTCCTCCGAAATGCTCTCACATGCCCAATCTCTACTCCTCCGTCTTCTCTCCGGTCGAATCTCCTCCTCATTCTTCACTATCTCATCTCTTCTCAACCATTTAACACAAACCCATTTGAATTTCAAGCCCCACCACGCTCTTCTCTACGAATCCATTGTCAATACCCATGTTCAGCTTCAGTTACCAGAACAATCCCTCTTTTATTTCATTGAAATGATCGAAAAAGGCCTCGTGCCCTCGTCAAATTCTTTCAATGGTTTTTTAGCTTGCCTTCTTAGGTCCAACAACTTTGAAAAAGCTTGGTGGGTTTTTAAGGATATGAGGGGTAGGGTCGTAATGGATGTGTATAGTTTTGGAATAATGATAAAGGGTTGTTGCGAGAATGGTGATCTAAATCGAGCTTTTGAGGTTCTAGCTCAATTGGAGGATCTGGGTTTGTGTCCAAACGTTGTAATCTACACTACTTTGATTGATGGGTGTTGTAAGAGTGGTGATATTAATAGAGCAAAGAAGTTGTTCAATGAAATGGGGGAGTTGGGTTTGGTTGCTAATCAATTTACTTGTACAGTTTTGATCAATGGTTTTTTCAAAAAATGGTTTAAAAAAGATGGGTTTGACTTATGGGAGAAGATGAAGCTCTATGGTGTTTCTCCTAACATTTATACTTACAATTCTATAATGAATGAGTATTGTAACGATGGCAAAGTGAGTGATGCATTTCAACTGTTTGATGAAATGCTTGAAAGAGGGATTGTGTGTAATGTTGTGACATATAACACTTTAGTTGGTGGGTTGTGTCGAGAGATGAAGGTGTTGGAGGCTGAGAAGTTGGTGGGTCAGATGGAGAGGGCTGGTTTGAGTCCAAATATAATCACTTACAACACTCTAATAGACGGGTTTTGTAGTGTTGGGAAGCTAGACAAGGCTGCAAATTTGTTCAATGAAATGAAGTCCAATGGTTTGTCACCATCTCTGATTACCTATAATGTTCTAATTGAAGGTTTCTCTAGAGCGGGAAATCTAGCACGAGCTTCAAGCTTTATTTTGGAGATGGAGGAGAGAGGCATTTCTCCAACAAAGACAACATACACAATTCTAATTGATGCTTTTATTCGATGGGATGACATGGAAAAGGCGTTTGAATTATATCACTCCATGCAGAAGGCTGGTTTGGAGGCAGATGTTTGCACCTATGGTGTCTTGATAAGTGGGTGGTGTAGAAAAGGTAATATGAAAGAAGCATCAAGACTCTTTAGATCAATGAGTGAGATGCGTTTGGAGCCAAACCATGTAATATACAACATGATGATTTATGGCTACTGCAAAGAGGGTAACTCCTATAGGGCCCTAAGACTGCTCAAAGTAATGGGTGAGAATGGAATGGTTCCAAATGTGGCAAGCTACAGTTTGACTACAGAAGTTCTTTGCAAGGATGCGAAGTGGAAAGAGGCTGAAATTCTTGTAAATGATATGATAGAGTCGGGTTTAAAACCGTCGGTGTCTATCTATAATCTGATTTCTAAAACTAAATTTATTGATAAGTAGATGTTTTGGAAACACTTTTAAGAAGAAATGTATATATAAGAAACACAGAAGAAAGTAAGAGACAAAGATGATATTTTTTTTGATCAGCGAGACACGGATGATATTAGTGGCTGTCTTAGCATGGATACTCTTGAAAGTGGTGAGAACTGCTCCATTTCTCGGTAAGCTTTATGTTCCCCTCATGCACTACTTTGTTAGCCTCAATCATTATTTTTAGTTTGCTACTTTGCTATACAATATAAACAAAGTATCTACAGCATGGTTACTAGAGATGTATCTACTTGAAGATAAATTATGTTAATAGCTGCTATCTTGAATTTGGCTAATATGATTCTTTTATTTTTTGGAAGAGGTGAATATATATATATACATTGAAACCTCAAAAATGATGCAACACATGTGGACTTGTTATCTGCAGGAGCTACTCAAAGATGAATCTTCTATGACATCCGCAAAAGAGAATAACAACCCAGGAGTGTTTCCGAACAACCAAAATTGAAAGGAATTGAGCATGAGGGACTTGTGCAGTATTGAAACTCAACATTCTCAAAGGTTCTATTTCTCTCCCTCAGTTTACACTATGTAAGGCTAAGAGGGTCTGGTGGCCAAGCTTGTTTATATCTCCTAGTGCCACAATGATTCCAATAGCCCAAAAAATTCATGACCTGGTAGGGCCTGACCCATTGCATTATGGAAATGGAGAAATAGGCCTTTAACACTTGTGTTGCTGACTTTGATTGTTCGCTGAAACTTTCGTGCTCTCAAATTGAATTTAGGTAACTAAAATGGAGTGTCAACAGTGTTATCCTTGTACATGAAGCTGACTGCCAAATAATTGTTAAGAGCTTTATCTCGATGAAGACTAGCCAAACAAAATCTTGTTAATGCATGTTGCAAGAGTACTAAGGCCCACGATGAATTTAATTAGGGTTAATTACACCGACACCCCCTCAACTTTTAACGAATAACAATTTACTTTCGTCATCTATAAACCTGTACATATGGACCCCCTCAACTTTGAAACTTGTACAATTACACCCTTTTTGAAAGTATACATTTTCATAGTTGAAGGGGTCAAAATGGTTTTTGCTAATTGTTGGAGGGGTGTTGGATTTAATTACCACACGTGCATTACTGCTTGAAGCATGGGAAGTAAATTCCCCTTCAATGTTTAGCAACAATCACATGTAAACTGATGCATTGTGGACTGTACTCTTCTCTAAATCATCACGTTAATTGATATGTTTTTCCTACAAAAATAATTTAATTCATTAAACTCAATAAATATAAATTTTGGGAATTAACATGATAAAGATTACCCCAATGCTAAGAAGCATAGACACATAAGACGTCAACATGTTGTGTCTGGCATTTATACGAAATGACACGGCAATCATTGAACACTTCCTAACACTTGGGCCACACATGAAAAACATGTACACGTTTGAATAAATAATTTGGAACTCAATCATAAAATAAAAACAATGTAAATTTATACCCATTCTCGTCATTTAGACTTTAAAAGTTATTATCTTTTATTTAAATATTCATATTTATGACATAATATTTATTTATTTTTGTATATGATATATAATAAATATGTAAAACCCTATATTTTGCACGTTTCTCCCACATGTCGTGTCCATCATTGTTTAAAAATTTTCATGTCAATGTGTCGGTGTCGTGTCCATACGTGTTCGTGCTTCTTGGCCCCAATGCAAGGATAAGTTGAGCACCAGATGGGTAGAAGTCACTATTTTAGACTACTTAAAAAAGTTTTATTTTTAATTTGGATTAGGTCTTTCATCATTTAGACTTTAAAAGTTATTATCTTTTATTTAAATATTCATATTTATGACATAATATTTATTTATTTTTGTATATGATATATAATAAATATGTAAAACCCTATATTTTGCACGTTTCTCCCACATGTCGTGTCCATCATTGTTTAAAAATTTTCATGTCAATGTGTCGGTGTCGTGTCCATACATGTTCGTGCTTCTTGGCCCCAATGCAAGGATAAGTTGAGCACCAGATGGGTAGAAGTCACTATTCTAGACTACTGAAAAAAGTTTTATTTTTAATTTGGATAAGGTTTTTCAACCTAGTTGTGGCCCGAGTTACCCAACAATAATAAAAGCACATTCTAAAAACGTATTTTAACCTAGTTGTGTCTTGAGTTGCCCAACAATAATGAAAGAGCATTCTTGGACATTGTTCCGTGTAGAAATTTAATGTATAAAGAGAAATGATTGTATTATTGATTGTTGTATGTTTATTGATATACATTACAATGATTCATGATTCCTATATATAGAAGAGGGTGAGTGTGTCGTAGGTGAGGAGTAGGTGAGGAGTAGGTGGAGTAGGTGAGTGTGTAGTAGGTGGTAGTGGTAGGTGTGTAGTAAGTGGATTTTTAACAGCCCCCCGCAAACTCAAGGGGGATAGGAACTAACCAACTTGAATTTGGAGAGAGTAACAAAACAAGAGAGTGAGAGTTGGACGTTTTCACCGGAATGGCAGCGGCAGGGGTTGAAGTGGTTTCGGACGTGACTTCCGACATGGCTATGACGGTTTTAGGGCTGCTGTGTTTTTTGTTGCTCTTCATTAAACTTAGAAAATATGAAGAAGAAGAACTCCGAAAAATATGAGGAAGACCAACACCACTATCATATTCTATACACACCACTATCTACCACCAACACCACTATCATATTCTATACATGCCACTATCTACCACCAACACCACTATCATATTATATGCATGAACACAATTTCCAGCAATTAATTTACCGGCCCTAGTTGTTTTTCCTATGCTTGGCCTCGTTCTGAACTTTTTTAGATCTACTCGGTAGATTATGTTTTGTGTAGAAGCTAGACGCGTGTTACCCTCTTCATAGGATGTGTTGCCTTAGGGAGTGTAACGAGCTTCACTGTAATAACTAATTTTTTTAGTGTAGAAATTATGATTTACCTACCCAAAAACAAAAACCTCATCCAAACCCCAACCCTAATCTAAGACTATAATGCCATGACCTCTATGGCTTAGTGACATGAAACATCTTGGTCATAGAAAGACCTTGAGAAAGTTTTGATGCCCTGAATCTCTATTTATGCATTCTAGCAAGCAAGAAATCAGAGGTTTTGACCTTAATCACCTCTAAAGCTGTAGTGGATTTTCAAACTAAGTTGTGGCATCAAATCTTTTTCTAACCTTCCTAAGGGTATGCTAACTTAACTTGTGTTTTAATTGCTGCGTGTGATTAGCTCTACCATCTATTTAATAATTTTATATTCAATTTGATTATATCATTTCTTGCTTCTACTTCAATTCATGGAGTTAGCAACCTTGCTTTTTTGTTGCCATCTTTGCTCCAAATCACGAGGCAGAGGATTCATCTATATGCTTTCCCTTCAATTCAATCCATGAGTCTGAAGGACCTCTTATTTGCTTTAATCATCGGTTATGGAAACATATCTTTGGTACTTATTATAAATAAATAAAAACATATCTTTGGTTGCAATTTAGTTGCTAATAATGTTTATTAATGTGTCACACAAAGGTTGGGATTAGTCTGCACAATTCATCTAATCTTTGTGTCTCTCCTTTGCTCATAAGAGATGGGGCCATTTTTTACATCTATATCATTTAATTTTATCTTTCTACATTCAAGTAATTATATTTTATTGTGCCTTGTTATTATACCATTTTTATATGGTGTGATTTGCTTGTATCGATAAAAATAATTACTTGGAAATTCTAAGATAATCTAAGTTCTCGATTTGTTCTAAAGTAGAGAACAAGAATTTGCACAGGTTGGGTGCATAACCCTTTGTACTTTTGGTTATTTCTCGAACCACAACCTTATTCCATGATCTTTAGAGATGAGTTTACACATTGATCCTAAGAAACATGGATACCTTGACATGGAAAATTTTCAAAATATGTAGGACATGACACATGCAGGAAACGTGCAAAGTATATACTTTTATATTTATTTAATGTCATATGTAAGGATAAATAATTGTTATATGTCCTATATGTATTTGAATCGAAGATAATAATTTTTAAAGTCTAAAGGAGGATAATATTTACAATTTTGCATAATTTTTGTTTTATCATTGGAAAAAAATAGTGAAAAATCCTTGGGGAAGTAAATTCTACGTCCACCCAAATAAATTCTAATGCATGAGATCCCTCATTTTAGATTTTATGGTATTTGGAAGACACGTGTGGGGAAGTAAATTTAATGACAAATTTTTTCCTTCTGGTTGTACAGTCCTTCAGTTCTTTCTTTCTTGTTCTCTCTCTCTCTCCCACACAAAATTTTGTGTTTGATTGTCTCCACCATCCTCTGTGTGTGTGTGTGAGAGAGAGAGGGAGAGAGAGAGATGGGAGACACAATCTAGTGTTAATAAATAATGTTAACATTGAATAAATAATGTTAACAGAATAAATAATGTTTCTGACTGGAATAATGTTTCTAAATAATTCTCTTTTTATATCTCTGTCAGTGTTCTTAACAAGAACTTTTGCTATTTCAGAGGTTCATACGTAGTGAGATGATCAAGGATGTTTGTACTTTTGGAGGTAGCACATCAGCAATTTGTTTTTACTAAGGTACATTCTTACCCAATCTTTATCTAGTTTTACCAGTTTCCCACTTTGGCCCTTTAAGTTTTATTTTTCCCACTTTGACTCCTTATGTTTGAAATTCTTCCCACTTTACTCCTAGACTAACTTTCATCTAAAAAACTAATGGAACCTGCCATGTCAACGACACATCAGCTTCCTGTCGATTTCAAAATTTAAGTTTCTTATCCCATTTTGAACCCTTAGGTTTAAGATGTTTCCTATATTAACCCTTTAACTATAGGATCTTTATTAAATTACACCAACTTCTGGAGGGGATTTTTCCTGCCAAAACTAAGGGCCATCTTATTTATATAAGGTCAAATTGTGTATTTTTTTTTAAAAAATTCTAATAGTTTTAAAATATTTAGATGCACAAAATTTAAATATTTGTGAATAAAATTTTAACCAATTCACTAAAGATGCAAAAAATAAGAAATAGAAAACAAAAAAAATTGGAATTTAACAACTGGAATGGAAGGTCAAAACCAATCATATTCATATCTCTAACTTGTCATGCAAATCATAAACACAATAAAGTATGCTACTGTTTGTCCAAAAAGAAGCTACCCAATTCCAAATAGAGTACCAAGCCTTAAAATATATCCAAGTCTGAAAAAGCTAAGTAAAGAAAACAAACAAATCATGGTTAATTGGATCTAGGGCCCCACCGGCATTGCCCATTGACAATATACATTCTTCCAACAATAGGAGGTCTCAAGGGTGGCATGGGTTGTGTAGTCCTCATTGGTAACCTTGTTGCAGGTGCTCTAAATTGTGTAGGAGATGGACCTCTAAATGATGTAGGAGCAAGATCTCTAACTGAAGTTGAAGCAGAGCCTCTAATTAGAGCAGGTCCTCTCAATGGAGTTGGGCCTCTAACTGTTGTAGATCCTCTTACTGATGTAGAATCTCTGACAGTTGCATGCCTTCTAACTTCAGGTGATGATGCTTGCATAAAACCTAGTGGAGCTGAATTGATGTTAGAGCTGATTGAGCTCTGTTGTGAATTGTTTGTTTGTTGCTCGCATTGTTGCTTCACATAAACCAATTGTTAAAAAATATTAAACAATGTTAGAAAATATTGAACCATGTTAGAAAATATTATACCTTGTCTGTTAGAATTTCCCATCTTTACCTTCACCTACTCCACTACACACTCCACTTCACCTACCTCCACTTCACCACACACTCCACTTCACCTAACCCACTATCACCTCCACTACACCTACTACCACATTTTCTTCTATATATAGATTGTATAGGAATTGTAATTTATTAATCTTGTAATCAATCAGAATCAATCAATAATACATCAGTTTATTTTACATGGTATCAGAGCAGGTTTAGAATCAAATAATTCTGCTTGACCGGCGGGCGGCAGTCTCGCCTTGGCCGCCCGCCGGATCTCTACACATACCTTCACTCCGCTGCCACAAATTCCATATGAACTCTTCTCTGCCTTACAATGGCTCAATCAACTTACTGAGCTCTAATGATGCCTGACTTGGTGTCGGGGAAAACCCACTTGTCTGTTTGGGGCTTAATCGTGATCCTCTTCACGCCCGGGTATGTCTCAAGCCCATGCATGTCAATTTCATTATCAAAATTCTGAGACCACATCTTCGCTGGGTTAGAACTTGGAAATCCTCCATAAGAGCCTGAAGACAGTTCGCTAACCTAAGCCATGAGCTTACTAGATCAGCCCTGGGACGACACCGTTGCTGGTCCTCGTCCGGAAAACGGCCTCGGAAAGCTCCGTAAACAACACACCTTCACTGTGCGACCGAGCAAAGACTCGGAGGGTGGAGGTGCGGAGGAGGGTATGAGGGTAACGAGGAGCATCATGATACTGAAACCACCGCCGGCTCAGAACGGTTCGCCTCCGGTTTCGCCTGCTGGATCTACGCCATCTCCATCCTCGACTCGCTCTCCATCGTAGGTCCGACCGGCAACCCGTTCAAACAGTCCGTTACATTCGGACCCACATTCTCTGGCGCTGCCGCCGCCGCCATCGGAAACGACCTGCCCTTGGCCACCAGACACAAATTCTGGCTTTGTAGATGAAAATTCTGGTGCGACCTGAACCTACACACCTCACTGCTACCACACTTTTCCTCTCTCTTTTCCTTTTGCCAGTTTGAACTCACGTGGGTGGTCCTTTTGGCACACGGTTTTGATCAAAACAAGCATCTAGTTTCAAAGGATTAAATATATTATATAAATTTTTTTATTTTAAACATTTCTCTCCCACCAACACATCTTTTCCATCCATTCCCACCACACCTTTTTTCGTTTTTAATATTTCCACCTTCGCTTCTTTTCTTTCTTTCCTTTTCTTTTTATTTATTTCTTTATTTATTCATCTGTCCCAGCAAAATAAAATAAAATAAAATAAAATAAAAAAATAAATACATAAATAAATAAATAAATAAAATAAAAAAAAAAACAAAACAAAACAAAACAAAACCAAAACAAAACAAAATACACACTCTTTTATTCATGGGGGGTTCACCCCGATCCACATTTTCAAAAACCACAAAACAACATTACAAAAAAAAAAAAAAAAAAAAAAAAAAAAAAAAAAAAAACAACACCCACCTACTCCACTAAACCTAACCCACTACACCACTACCACCTCACCTACTCCACTAAACCTAACCCACTACACCACTACCACCTCACCTACTCCACTAAACCTAACCCACTACACCACTACCACCTCACCTACTCCACTAAACCTAACCCACTACACCACTACCACCTCACCTACTCCACTAAACCTAACCCACTACACCACTACCACCTCCACTTCACCTACTCCACCTACCACCTCCACTTTACCTACTCCATCTACCACCTACTCTTCTATATATAGGAATCATTGTAACATTCAATAAATAAACAATTACAAATATCAATCAATTCATCAATCAATAATACATAAATTCTTACATGGTATCAGAGCAGGTTTAGAACCTAATATTTTTTCTTCACCGGCGGGCGGCAACTTCGTCTTGGCTGCCCGCCGGACCTCAACCTAGTCCGCTAAAATTTTCTACACATACCTTGGTTCCGCTGCCATCTTGGTTACCTTCAAGATCAGATGGGCCATTTTCTAAACAATAAAAGGAATATAATGCTGGGCCTTAAAGAAGTGATGAGTTCAATCCAAATGAATTGGGCCCTCCCTTTTTCATGCTTGCTTTACATGTGCCACATGTTGTGCACCTGCACTCCCTTGCTTTATTATTCTTTTTTCCCACTGGATTTTAGCATTCATGAATCTTAAAATGGAAGTTATTTGAAGTATTGGACAAGTTGGTAGAGTCCAATTTACTGTAAATATTCGGTCCCCAGTCCTTTTTTTCTAAACAAAGAAGGGAGAAAAAAGGATTCAATATTATAGTTGTTCATGTCATTTATTCAATAGAAAAAAAAGGGGAAAGGTTGTTATATTTGCAGTAGATTGTGTACACAGCATTTACAGTTCTAGAGCAAATGAACGGATGGCAGTGATTATCTACATATTCACCCCAGGTTCCTTCATTCAAATGCCACTTCACATAAATGGGCTTCTGGTGCCATAGCAGAGTTGCTTGATAATGCTGTTGATGAGAAATTACATTCAAATTGATTATGCTTTTGAGTATGATTGGACACAAGGAGGCTTTTGCAATGAGGGC
The DNA here is from genome assembly GCF_004153795.1 of Camellia sinensis. Classification (NCBI taxonomy): domain Eukaryota; kingdom Viridiplantae; phylum Streptophyta; class Magnoliopsida; order Ericales; family Theaceae; genus Camellia; species Camellia sinensis. Next base: position 1,637,251 of record NW_021027461.1, read on the forward strand.
GTATCGGGAGCTATCCTCAGAACTGAGGATTGAACAGAAGATTATTATTACACAGCTTGACGAAAAATCTAGGGGGAGTATAGTGGAGATTATAGAGAGGAATAGAATGCAAAGTTTCTCATTGAAGATCGATTTGGGAGGAGTAAGCTGGGCTGTCCAAGCACTTCAGCAGTTGGGGTCGCACTACAAAGGAGGATCTTTCTTTAGTAAGCATCATAGCAACTCTGCTATTTTCTGTTTATAGAAGTATAAGAATGATAGGGGTGTTTTTGTTGAGATGTCGAAGTGGGAGGGAGGTGTCAAAAAAGGCAATATTATTCTTCCGCGCGGGGTATAATCATCGTGGGTGGCTAGACATAGCTACAATGCTTCGTAAAGTCATTTGCAATGATGCCAGGGCAAATTTCAAAGGCATGGAAGTCAAGGCTAACTTCATAGAAGAAGTACAGAGCAAGGACACAAAGGAGAGGTTTATGGATAGGAAAACAGGGGTGAACAGAGGTAGGAGGTTTGTTGATTTGTTTACTGCGAATAGGCTGAGTAGTTTAAAGAGTGATTTGGAGAGGGTTGTCGTATGCACAAGATGTGACTTTTCAAGCAGCTGGGATCAAATTGAAAAGAATTTGAGTTAGTATTTAAAGATGACTATTGTTCTACGGCCATTTCAACTCAATCGTGCTTTGTTTTGGGCTTGTAATAGTGCGGAGGGGAGCCTTCTAGGAGCAAAGGGTCTGTGATTCTTTGATAAAGGTGTGGCAGTTAGATTGGAGAAGTGGTCCGAGGAGATGCATGTTAAACCAGAGGTCATCGTCTCTTATGGAGGGTGGATTGCAGTGTGTGATCTGCCTTTTACCCTTTGGAATGATCAGGTTTTCCAAGACATAGGAGAAAGATGTGGTGGTTTATTGGAAGTTGATCAAAGAACCATAGCTCTGGATAATCTTTTTGAGGCTAGGTTGAAAGTCAGAGGCTTCGACTCTGGTTTTCTGCTGGCGTTCATGGAGGTGAATGGAAGGACAATCGTCAATGGTGTGTTTGAAATCTTTGTCCAAGACAGTGCGTCGCCAAGTGGAAGCGTGGCCAAAGGTTTTCTGACCAGCATCTTCAGGCGATCCTATCGCCGCCGATAGGGAAGCCGATGGGGTGGAAAGATCAGGGAGGACACGTGGAAGCTTGGAAAGGGGAAGTCGAAGGGGCGAAGGAGTTAAAGGGTCTGGGGACAGCTTCGGTGTTGTAGTGGAAGGTAAGGGGAAGACCAAGAGATAGGGGGATTAGAATGTTATCGAATGGGCCACAAAAGGGGCATGATGGGCCGAGTAATATTTTGGGCTCAAATGATTTACTAAATGTGGGCCAGGAGATTAATTATCAGAAGTCTAATTCTGTTTTTCCAAGGGATGGTCCATTTTCTAAACAATAAAAGGAATATAATGCTGGGCCTCAAAGAAGTGATGAGTTCAATCCAAATGAATTGGGCCCAATGGGTTATATGAATGGGGCTCATATCTTGGAGGAGGGAATCTGGGCTGAATTTCGACCACTGGGAGTTGAAGTTCAACTCGATTTGTTCGACGACGAAGGATGACCACTTGGAGAGAGGTCCAGCGACGGCTGTCGTCTGGGACGAAAGGAGGTGTCAACGGTGATGGTGATGTGTATTTACAGAGGGACAGTCAGAATCGACTAACGCAAGATGAGATTCAGCTTGGTTTAGCTGATAGGGTGCACGACTCTGTTGAAAGAGAGCAGAGATTAGCGGCGGAAGTGAATGAATGGGTCGATGAAAGGATCGAAGAAGAGAATGATGCTGAATTGTTGAGTCAAAAGGTGGATGAAGGGTGTTTCGAACCTACCGAAGTGTTGCAAGCCCTGAATATTTATAGGTTTGGGTCTGGGTCTGGGTCTGATGAGAGTTCAGAGTACGACTCTGGTTCAGGCCATGAAGAAGATGGTTAAGAAGAGTCTGACCTTGAGCTTATTAATCTTTTTACTGAGAAGGACACTGTTGAGGAGGACGAAACTGAAAAGGGCACTGTCAAGGAGGACGAAACTGAAGAGGTCTCCGAAACAATGGATCATGTCAGTGACTATTAATCATGGCTCTACAGAACTGTCATCACAGAGGGGTCACATTGTTATTCTAGATTTTTTTTCTCTTGGGGATGGGATAGGGGTTTCTCAGTATCTTGGTCTCAAGTGTTCTGTTAGGGGAATGGCTGATAAAGGAATCACTCCAAATATCTCGGGAGCCATGAGGTATGTTTCTACCATTAACCCTGTGTCCTATAATGCAAATAGAAATATAGGCCAAGTAAATGATGCTCAAGAGGGAGCTTCTGCAATGCATTTGCACAACAAAGGCTGTGTTTTTAGTAGTTTGAGGGATGGTGAGGCAGAGACAGAGCACTGGTTGATGGAGTTAAGCAAGCATGCGTCATGTCTAATTGAGGAAAATGAAGTACCCCATTTCAAGCATTTGCTTCAAGTTATGGGGCTGTCCCTAGTAAGTTTAAATGGGAAGGGTGATGTTAGTGGATTGGATAATAGTGTCACCAAGGGGGAGAGTACTAGACAAGGAGGGGTTTTGGTTAGAAAGGAGGCCAAGGAGTTAAGGAATTTGGTGAGTACAATTAATTACGACAGAAGGCACGTGGAGGTTAGGGGTGACAATGATTATCAATGAAGATTGTTAGTTGGAATGTGAGGGGTTTGGGATCCCAGAAGAAGAGGGGGATCATTGGGGGTTTTTTGAGGAAACACCAACCTGACATTGTCATTTTTCAAGAAACTAAAGTAGAGGTTTGTGATAGGACTTTTATTAAAAGTATTTAAGGAGCTAGGCATAAAAGGTGGGCTTTTGTATCATTAGTGAGAAGATCAGGAGGTAGTTTAAGTATTTGGGATGAGATGGTTGCGTCAGAGTGTGAATCAGTGGTTGGTGAGTTTTCACTATCAATTAGGTTTAGGAATCTAGATCTCAGTGAGTGGTGGTTGTCGGGGGTATATGGTCCAAATTGCCCTTCTAGGAGAAAGGATTGATGGGATGAGTTATATGGTTATTTGGGTTATGTTCTCCTAATTGGTGTTTAGGTGGGGATTTCAATGTGGTTAGGAAGGTTTCGGAAAAGCTTAATGGGAACAGAATCAATAGGAGTATGAGAGATTTTGATGGTTTTATTAGAGGGTGCAAGTTGGTTGACCCTCCTCTATTTAATGTCCGATTCACATGGTCTAATTTAAGGGAAAGGCAGGTATGTTGTCGACTAGATAGATTTTTATTTTCTTTGGGGTGGGAGGGGGTTTTCCCCAATGTTAGGCAGGAGGCATTACCAAGACTGGTATCTGATCATTGTCCAGTGATGTTTGAGAGTTGTCCTTTTAGGTGGAATCCGGCTCCATTTAGATTTGAGAATATGTGGTTGGAACATCATTCATTTAAAGAGGCCTTTGAGGAGTGGTGGAATACTACTACATGTCAGGGGTGGGAGGGTTATAGATTCATGAGAAAGTTAAAGGTGATTAAAGAGAATGTGAAACAGTGGAATAGGGAGGTTTTCGGGAACTTGGAATCAACTAAATGTCAAGTTTTGTGGAGGATTGAGGAATAGACGCTTTGGAGATGCAAGGGAGTGAGATTGAGGCATTGAGGGGAGAGAGGAGGGAGTTAGGTTTGAAATTGGAAGAGTTGACTCTTAGGGAGCAGATTTTTTGGGCACAAAAAGCAAAGGTGAAATGGCTAAAGGTAGGGGATGTTAGTTCAAAAATTTTTCATAGAATTGCGGATGGGAAAAGGAAGAAGTTCATTAAGCGATTGGAAGTAAGGCCAGGTGTAGTGGTGGATAGAGAGGAGCAAATAGTTCAAGGGATTTTTGATTTTTATTCTAATTTGTTTTCGGCGGATGCTATTGTCAAGCTTGGGATAGACAGGCTTGAGTGGCAGCCCATTGATCAGAAAAGTGCAACATGGTTAAAGCAACCTTTTGAGGAAAACGAGATTAGGGAAGCAGTTTTTTAGTGTGAAAGGGATAAGGCTTCGGGTCCAGACGGGTTTTCCATGGTTGTTTTTCAAGATTGCTGGGAGGTGGTGAAGGGGGATTTGGTAAGAGTTTTCATGGAATTTTACGAGACAGGGGTGGTTAATTTATGTACAAATGCCATATTTATCTGTTTGATTCCTAAGAGGGATGGAGCCATTAGAATGGGAGAATTTAGACCCATTAGTTTGATTACATCACCCTACAAGATTTTGGGTAAGGTATTGTCAAAAAGGTTGAGATGTTCTTTAGGGGATACAATCTCTCAGACACAAGGGGCTTTTGTGCAAGGTAGACAGATTCTAGATGTGGTTCTGGTGTTAAACGACGTGGTAGAGGCGTGTCGGAAGACGGGAAAGGTAGGCATTGTGTTTAAGGTAGATTTTGAGAAAGCGTATGATCATGTAGATTGGAGTTTTTTGGATTTCGTGATGAACAAGAAAGGGTACGATGCGAGATGGAGATCTTGGATAAGGGGTTGTTTGGTGTCTTGTAATATGTCGGTGATAGTTAATGGTAAGCCAGGGAAGTGTTTTAAGGCCTCGCAAGGGTTGAGACATGGAGACCCTTTATCTCCTTTTCTATTCATTTTGGTAGTGGATGTGTTAGGTAGGATGGTTGACAGAGCTAAAGAGGTAGGCCTGTTTGAAGGCTTACAGTTTGGTAGAGATAGAATTAGTGTGTTGCATCTGCAATTTGCGGATGACACTATTTTCTTCTCTACGGGGGACGAGTGCCAAATGGCAAACCTTTTTTCAGTGGTAAGGCTCTTTGGGGCAATTTCAGGGCTTAAGGTTAACTTAGAAAAGAGTAGGATAGCGGGTATTAATGCTGATTCAAGACTGATTCAAAGTGTGGCCAATTTACTTGGATGAGGGATTGAGACATTTCCTATGGAGTATTTAGGCCTCCCACTGGGAGATAGCCCTAGAGGTGAAATGTTTTGGAATCCAGTGGTGGAAAGGATAGGTAAGAGGTTAGAAAGGTAGAGTAGGGCCTTATTGTCCTGTGGGGGTAGGTACACTTTGGTTAAGACAGTGCTAAGTGGGATTCCTATTTATTTCATGTCTTTGTTCAGGATTCCGATCAAGGTAGCAAAATTCATAGAAAAGGTAATGAGGGATTTTCTGTGGGAAGGGAAGGATGAAGGAAGGAAGGATCATTTGGTGACATGGGAAACGGTGTCATTACCAAAGGAGAAGTGGGGCTTGGCAGTTGGTAATATACTGGCTAGAAACATGGCTTTGTTGGGTAAGTGGTTATGGAGATTCCCAATTGAGCGTGGTTCATTATGACATGCAGTTATCAAAAGTAAATATGGGTTACATGTTAATGGTAGGGATTCTCAAGTGGTTTCTAGGGGTAATGGGCGTGCTCCATGGAAGTCTATTTCTCACATTTATCCAATTCCCAATTCATTTCTATGAGGGTGAGTAAGGGGGACAAGGTAAGATTTTGGGGAGGATGTTTGGGTGGGTTCTTTGTCCTTTGTTGAGTCCTATCCACTTCTGTATAGAGTTTCTCAATCTAATAATTGTTCGGTTGCATCAGTGGCTGTTTCTTCGTTGGCTCCTTGTTTGTGGAATTTTAATTTTTTCCGCAACCTTCATGATAGGGAAGTTCCCGAGTTGATATCTTTATTGTAGGCTTGAAAATGTTTTTTTGTCTCCAAATTTGGAGGATCGATGGTTTTGGAATATTCATTCGTCAGGATCTTTTACTTGTAAATCCTTTCTGGACAAAATCATTGATATTCCGCATGTACCTCAGTTTTTGTTTCACAAAAGATTTGGAAGGCATGTGCTCCTCTTAAGGCGAAAGTTATTCATGTGGATCTTGGTTTATGGGGGCACTTTGACAAATGATTCATTGCAAAAGAGGAGACCTTCATGGTATCTCAATCCTCAATGGTGCATAATGTGTTGCAAAAGTGGAGAATCTTTGAATCATCTTTAATTGCATTGTTCGATGGCAGGGCTTTTGTGGAATAGGGTGTTTGGTTTGGGCAATGTACAGTGGGTGGCTCCTAAAGGAGTTGCTCAAATGCTATTATTTGATTTTCAAGTTTTGGAAGGTCGAAGAGAGCTAAAGTTCTTTGGAGTTGTGTAGTCTTTGCAATCTCCTGGGTCATTTGGTTGGAGAGGAATGGGCGTATCTTCGAAGGAGGAACTAGGGATATAGATTATTTATGGGATAGAGTGAGATACTTGGCGTCTTTTTGGGCTTCGGCGAATCCTGTGTTCCGTGGGATCCCTCTTTTTTTGATTGCTTCAGATTGGGTGTCGGTTTGTTTTGTATAGTTTGTAGTTGGTTGTCTTTTGGTTTGGTTGTCTTTTTGGATGTATTTTTTTTCTTTTTCCTTGTTGAGGATGCCTTATCCTCTCTTTTTTTTGCCCATGAACCTTAAACAAGAAAAGGGGGAAGGTTGTTATATTTGCAATAGATTGCGTACACAACATTTACACTTCTAGAGAAAATGTTTCGAGGTAGTAATGAATCTTTACTATTCTGAATTCTGATCCTGGAAATTAATTTTTGCATTATGCACGGAGTTCTACATATTCATTCAAAAGTAATTACATGAACTAGTTTGCTTTTTTATACTTGGGTATGTGCCACATGCTATAAATGTTTGTTTTTCCACATTTTTTTCCCTTTCTTTTTCCTACTCCATTACTTATCTGCATCTGTAAACAGAATGTTTAAATTTTGTTTCAAGTAGTAGATGAGTTTGGCAGTTCAAATCGTTGACACCCTTTTTGCATAAATGAAGAAACGTAGGTTATTCTGTAACTCTCATTGTTTGTCCATAAGGATGGCTTGCTTGTTATTGTAATACACATGTATGCCAAAATTTATGCTTGCCCAAGGGAACCATTGAAATGCAATCTTATTATGCTTAGTCACAGTAAGAATGGTCATTAGCTTTTGTCTATCCTTAAAATTCTTAGTTTCTATGGTGGTATTTTACTTTGGAGTTGCAAAACTGTTTGTGGGCAACACTGAGAATTCATTTTTGTTTATTATTAAATCATGCATTATCCTATCAAAGTAAGTGCAGATACACTTTATGTAAAGATAATTAACAGAACTTATGTTTGCCTTGTATTATGTTGATTTTACTTCCCTGAGCAGTTGGGCCTCTGCACTGGAATTAAGAATTGTACTGAGTTAAATTCACACTCTTAGATACCTGATTATTGATTAGGACAATAAATCTGTGTACAAAGCAGTGGATTAACCACGTGCTAATTTTCCACTTTCCTTCACGTCCATGCAGGGACAAAGGTTAAACCGTGAACACTCCTAATGTGGAGCAGCCTGGACCTCGAAGAATTAGAGATGAACATTTACGACAGCCAGCAGGATGGATTGAAGACAGAAAAGAACTTAAAAGTGAAAGGAGCGCTGGACTTGTTGATATGGTAAACTCTACATTCTTAGAACGTTTTACAACATTTTTTGATCTCAAATTACTGAAGCTGTTTGATTTTTTTAAGGTTTATTTGATATGCTGTTTTCGGTTTCATGGTCATAGTCATAATCTTTTGGAGTGATTTAGTGTTTTTGGTAGTTGAATTGTTTTTCCAATTCAAGCGTATTCTTCCTTTGAGGTTCTGAAGACTTCTGCGCCAGCAAATTAATTTCAGGAGTCCAATTAAACAAATCACTGTGTGTGTGTTGCTTTGTCAACATAATTTCTGAAAATAAAATTAGATCAACGTCACTTTGTTACAAACAAAATGAATTATTATTTTTTCTCATCCAAATGCTAAATCACAATCCTTCTCTCTCTCTTTTCCCACCAAAATAAACTGATTTCGTGTCCAAGAAAACAGACTAAGTTGTGAAAAAGAAAATCCAAAGGTTGCGAAACTTTCTACCAAAGATATATTTTTTTCTTCAACCAAAAGATTCATTTGCTTGCTCTCTGAATCTCCTCTCTGCGTTTGTCAGTGTCGCAAAGCCACCAAGCTTTCACTTTCATTCCCAATTTAGTGAAAATTCCACCCATCAAAGCTCTCTCACTCTTCAACATGAAGCACGGATACTTCAAATAGGGTGACGTATGTATACCGTATCCGTATCAGATACCGATACTCTTTGGATACTCGCAGATACGTATCGGATACTTATTAAAAGTATCGGATACTT